>JAADXK010000650.1:0-18211 GCA_023337805.1 Globisporangium barbulae | reverse complement strand
TTCCGTTGAGTAGTTGTGGAATAGTCACGAAGCTGCGAGTTTCTCAAAACACGGTTGTTGCTATCAGACCCAAAAATCAGGCGTGTCAGCAACAGCAACAGTAGCAACAGAAAAGTCAAATTACACCCTGTTTTGAGAAAAGAAAATATCTAGATCATCTTTTGTAAGATGTTTTTTTTTTGACCAATCAGAACCGATTTCGACGATGCGGAAAGATGCAACACCCCACATTTTTTTGTATGGGGGTTCTATATTTTGGTGTTGCATCTATCCGTATTTTGCGGCAGATAAAAGTTGGGTGAGCAGCTGACACTGTTTTACATCCCAAAGTCTCAACAAGATCAAAAGGTGGATGGTGAGAATCACTTCTATTCGAAAAAAGCATACACAGCGGTCTGAGATGGCAATTCGGATCTTTTATTTCATACAAGAGACATGACTGGTATGACGTGCTCATCCGACTTTCGATGGAGGACCGTCTCCCTCATCCAGTGTATGGCATTGACGTGTCCCACGTTAGTGACATCTTCGGTCTCAAACCTCAGAGTATCAGGTGTTGGTACAGCCTCTTTTTGAGCAAAGGTATTGTGAGCGAGAACAAGTACCAAATCGTACTCCATGTGGTCTCCTGATGTGCTGCAGCATGTCCGCAAGTACGTGCAGCACCACCCAGCCTTTTACTTAGAAGAACTGCAAGCCTTTCTGACGAAAGAGTTTCCAGTACACTCTAACACCTCGCTTTCTACAATCTGCCGTGCCCTACATTTTGACCTGGGTCTTACGAAGAAGGTGCTCTGTTGCGCTGTAAAAGTGAGCGTCCCTGAAGAGGTACATTCAATCATGTTGGCTTGCTTGTCAAATGGAAATCTCTGTCTAACGTGCTAACATGGTGCTCGTACATACGAAACAACAAAGCCAAGCTGCATGCATCCAATCTACCCTACCCGGAGCAGCTTGTCTTCATTGACGAGACCTCGAAAGATGAACGCCACGCGTACCGTCGGTACAGCTGACCTTCTCGCAACACGTAGTACATCGTAAAGCTGCCTTTCTCACGAGGAAAGCGCCGTTCTATCTTTGCTGCAGTTGACTACAGAGAATTTGTGTGTTCAAAAGCGATCGAAGGTACCTTCACGCGTAGTCTCGCGCAGCAGCAAGCCTGTCAAAGGAGAAACGCGGCACAGAGTCAGACATACCCGTTAATATACGCTGCAAGATGACGTTCATCTCTCCGTTCTCGCTCAGAGCACACACGCAACGCTCCCGCGCTCCACTTGCACTGCAGCAGTGGCTTCTATCGCAGGTAGCAGCTATACAGCATTGTAGCAGACATAGCGCGAGCATTCAGCTCAATGATCATGCCAAAAATAATGCGCGACTTCACTTACAGCAGACGTAGCACAGGAAGTAAGCGATTGCAGTTGATACGTCGCTGCACACACGCTAACGTCAACGATGCACTTCTCAATCACTCAGTAGTTTGTAGACGCGTCCAGCAGTGCTTTCTTTCTTCTTCTATATGCGCACACACAAGCGAGCCAGGAGCAAAGATGTTAGAACGCGAGCCAAATAACAAGTTTGATATACACAGCGCATCAAACGGAGCGCGCCCTACGTCGTCACGGAGGTTCTGAGCTGTTGGTTCTTCTCACGGCTGTCTGCATATTGCTGGCAAGAAGAAGCGTGCGGCCGAACGGTTGGCAGAAGCTGCCTCACCGCTGGTCTTGATGAATGGTGCGGACGTTGTGGAGAAGGGGCTCAGTCGCTTTACCTTGGAGAATACATACCGTAATCCTCGAGTTAATTGCCGCAGTCGTGTTAAGCAAAAGAGTACAAGACCAAACCCTAGAGAAAAGTTAATGTGCATGTAATTTTCAAATCGTGGAAAAATTCTCCGAGTTTACGAACCGCCACAAAAAGGCCATTTGAAAGGCGATACAAAAAGTGACAGTTGTGATCCGAGACAGTGGCCGTGTATTTTACCAACTGGCGTTTGGATCTTTGCGCAAAGGTCAATTTGCGCTTTCTTGTGGCATCTCAGTCGGCATTTTGCTCTGTCCAAACAAGAGCTCCTCGAAGACCTCGTCCTAGTTGGCTGTCTGCGGCTGAGTAAGATCCCGTGCAGGTTAAGAGGCGGATAGAGTGCGGCACAGCTGGGAGCAAGAAGCCAACGTCGCTGATATGCAGTCGAGGCCAGGTATGTATTCACTGCTATGTACCCACTGCCACAGCTCAATATGCATAAAGAACTAACAAGTCGTGTGTGTGTGTTGTAAGGCATCGACGGATCCAGCTCAACACACCACACAGAAGGTAAGCGTTCACGTGTTGCAATTACTGATTGGAGCATACCAATCGATACTTTGTGTACGCTCCAATTTATAGATGATTTCTGCGCTTACTGCTCATCGTCGCAATCGATCGATTCTTCGATATCGTCTTCATCGCGCATGCGCCCCGGCTCGAGAACTCGCTACACAATGAGAGCATCAATTTGGCCGCTATCAGCGACGACCTCGGCACTCGCATCTCCGTCGTCCGCTGCACCATCGTCGTCGTTCGCATTCTTCGCCAGCAGTCTGCACTTCCTGAAGCCGCTAATAATCGTCTCCGACGATAACGCGTCCCACGCATCCACCAGCCACTGCGTCACGTCGCTGCATCTTGGTGCAACGACTTCGTCTTTGTTGCGAATGCTGACGCGAAGCTGTTCGACCCATGTTGCGCACAGTCGGTCTTTCAGTGGCTTGTTCCACGCCACGTCCGCTGGCTGACAGCAGAATGTGAAGCGCGGCGGGGTGCGTAGAAGCTCAATTCGCTAGCTGGCGGCGTACTGCGTCACGTCTTTCGTCCAGTGCGCGCCATGTCATCCCAAAGCAGGATCACAGGTGGCTCGGTTGCGCTTCTACCCCCAAAATGATGCTTGAGAAACTCTAACGAAAGTCGCTCGTTCTACCACCCCTTTGCGTTTCCGTAGATCTGCAGATGCGCCGACACTGACGCTTGGAGAATGTTGCGCCACATACGGCGATCGAAGACGCGGAGATGGATGTCGTTCTCTGCTTGCTGATCATCACTCTTGGATCTTGCGGGCTTGATAACAATGAACGGGGAGTACTTGTTACCGTCACTGTCACCGAGCAACATCGCTCAGCCGTTCCTTCTCCTTACTAGCACAACGCACCTACACTGTCTTCATTCCTTGGGCGGAGATCGTGTGCTTCGGTAAGTACTCGAAAAAAATTGCGGTCTGATCAGTGTTGTACACCTTACTCATTCCCAATCGCATCATTGTTGGCCGCATGAGCTCACTGAAGCTGCTGATCACCGTGGCGGCTTCGCCGGTGGTGACTTGACCCTGCCGCGTTCTCGCTCTGATCGACAGTTTGTGGCGGTGCATGAAGGCGCGGCGCCATGACCAACTCTCCAGGAAGCCTTCAACACCAGTATCCCCAGCAACTTCGATTGCTCTCACGCGCAGCATCGTCGAAGAGACCGGGATACCATCTTTGCGCCGTTCGTTGGTCCAAGCAATGATCTCGCGCTCGCTCTCCGCACTGAGGGTTGTCGCTGTGCCTTCATGCCGCTCGCGTTGGTTGTCCTTCGTACGCTGCTTCGCTGCCATGCGCTCAATCTTGGCGTGCTGCTGTCGCCAGCGTTCGATGTTGCGGCGCTTCGTCTGGATTTTTGCGGCGGGTAGAGCAAGAAAGAACCTCTCGATGGTCTCCTTCATTGTCGCGGTGTCTAAGCTTTTAATACAGCAAGCTTCAGCTCAAACGAGTGTCCTTCATTCTTGAATTGGCTTGGCTTTCTGTGCTTTCCCTTCATGCTCTTTCGTCCTTCTCCTGCCATTCTTTTTGCTCTACTTGGTATGCACCTCTGCCAACTGCAAAGTACTGGTTTTGTGACGATGCGACAATTAACTCGTTCTGTGGAGTGTTCCGCAATATAGTGTCTTAATTGGCTAAAACTGCAATACAACATTTACCTGAACACGACAATGAACTCGAGGATTACAGTACAAGGAATCATCAAGCACAGTTTTGTGTTTAGTCGCTTTTGACAAGCTTTCCAACTGTTGCAGTTATTTGAGACCTGATTTTCTCAACATATAGTTTGCTTTGGCAGTCAAATCATAATTTTATCGAACTCTCAAACCGATGTTGCTTTAAACAGAGGGCAAAAGAATTACAAAGCACAATAAAGTTCTCTTTTTCGAATTCGAACATGTCTGACGAGTGTCGTCACTTGCTGCGCATCCTATTCTTCTCATTTTGAATATGACTAACGCAAAAGCAGCGCGTTCGTGCGAAGACACAGCAGTCACCCACTGGTCACCCATAAAATGAGTGGGTCTTCAATACTCTCCCTCCTCGTAAAGACTGGTCCGAATTATGAAGCTTCAACCTGTTTTGTTGCCTCGGGTCACATTTCTTTGTGTCGAACCAGATATACCATTCACACAGGACTTTCTGTATGTTTTGGGCCCATCCTGGTCACCCTCTCGCCTGTCCTCTGTTTATCTCATTATCGTTTCGTCCAAGTATCTGGAAGCAGCTCAAAAGCTTAGTCCTAAGACACTCTTCAGATAATCCCAATGCTAACGCTCGACCAGATGACCGACACGATGGCGCACCTGGAGCACAACACCTTGCTGACAGCACTGGGCGCCGCGATGCTGGGCTTCCTTTACCTCTACCTGCGCATCCGCCGACACGACCAGATCAACGCCGCGGACCGAGAAGCGAAGCTCCTGGCAGGTGAGGACGCGCCCTTTACGACAATGCGGCAGCTGCCGTGTCCGCCGTCGACGCTGCCGATCCTGGGCAACACGCTCGACATGGGCATGCGGCAGCGCGAGCGCCTCTATGACTGGTTCCTCGAGCAGTGCGAGCTACACAAGGGGCCGTGGCGCCTCAAGGTCATCGGCCGCCAGCCGGCGATCGTCATCGCGTCCCCCAAGCTCTTCGAAGACGTGCTCAAGACGAACTTTGAGGTGTTCCAGCGTGGAGAGAGCGAGATCGAGATCCTCCGAGACTTCTTCGGCGATGGCATCTTCACGGCCAACGGCGACGCGTGGCACCGGCAGCGCATGGCCACGGCACACATCTTTGGACTCCCGGCCATGAAGACCGTCATGTACGACGTGCTCTGTGAGAAGGTGCGAATCCTGTGTAACGTCGTCGGCGAGTACGCGTTCCGCGGCGAGGAGTTCAGTCTCAAAAGCGTCATGAGCCACTTCGCGGCCGACGTGTTCACGAAGATGGCGCTGGGCGTCGAGCGCAGCAACCTCGAGAACGGCCTGAAGGGCTACAGGGACGACTTCATCGAGAGCTCGCGCACGATCTCGTACGCGATGCAGATGCGGTACCACTTGCCCATGTGGCTCTGGAAGCTGCTGCGTCACTACGATATTGGCTTGGAGAAGAAGTTCAAGGAGAGCATCAAGTACACGGACTTCCTCATCTACCCGATCATCAGCGAGTCGCTCGTGAGGAAGAGCCGCGCGACCGCCGAGGCCCGCAGGAAAGCTGGCCAGGCGGCGTCCTCCGCCAGTTTCTACTCCGATGCCTCCAGCTCGACTTTGTCGTCCACAACCTCCTCTGAGCCAGAGCCAGAGATTGAATCTGAGCGTCCAGAGCAGAAGGACTTGATCTCAATCTTCCTAGAGAGTAACCAGTTGACCGAGTCCGTAGAGGTTAACGCCCAGGTGATTCGCGACACGGTCATCAACTTTATCTCACCGGGCACGGACACGACGTCGCACTGCATGTCGTTCTTCCTCGTGATGCTGAACCGGTACCCGAAAGTGCTCAAAAAGATCCGCGAAGAGCTCCAAACCAAGCTCCCAAAGCTCTTTGAGCCTGTCAACGGTACCATTAACAACAATGGCGCGGCACCCAAGTTGACGGTCGAAGACCTCTCCAAGCTCACGTACCTCGAGGCCGCGATCCACGAGAGTCTGCGCCTGAACCCGCAGTACCCAGCCACGACGCGCGAGGCGATCGCCGACACGGTGCTCAGCGACGGCACGTTCGTGCGCAAGGGCACGCGCGTGGTCATGGCATTCTACGCTGCGATGCGGAGGCGCTCGGTCTGGGGCGACGACGCGATGCGCTTCAAGCCGGAGCGCTGGCTCGACCCGGTCACCGGAGGTCTCATCACCGTGTCGCCCTACAAGTTCTCGGCGTTCTTAGCCGGCCCGCGCAAGTGCTTAGGTATTAAGTTCGCGCTCATGGAGGTCAAGATGACCATGGCCGTGCTGCTGAGCAGGTTCCAGATCCAGACGAGCGAGAACCCGTGGTTCTTGACGTACCAGGTTGGGCTCGCGCTCTCCGTGAAAGGCCCGGTGATAGTGCGCGCCACGCCGTTCCAGGCATCGGCTTTTGGCGGAGTGCCGGCATAAGCACCCGAGTCTTAGCTGTTGCGAAGTGTCGTTTAGATGGCGTCGTAGTGGCTGGAGCTACTGTTGCTGTTTCCCTATTTGTAAATCTGTGATTGTGGTGTGGTGTATTTAATGAAGGAGGTCATAGTAGCCTCCCAAATAAAGTCTGTTCGAACAGAACCCACTTTGAACCGAAAATGAAGACAACAGCTCGCCTTTCAGTTTTAGGTGATACGATTATTATTCAGTCACAAGTTGAACGAAGCACGTGAGTGCGAGACCTCTGGTCAAACTGTCAACTAGAGGTCAGACCCATCAAGAAGTTGTCTTGATGAAACGACTTGATAGGAATAGCAGTCTCCCAGAGCTATTTCCGCATTGGCACGTGCAGTGCGATCATACCAAATTTCGTATGCCATACAGTTTGCAAATAATTCGCCGAACAATACACGATTTTAGTGCACAATGCTTTTGGAGGGTTTTGTGTTCTTCTGGCTGT
The DNA here is from genome assembly GCA_023337805.1 of Globisporangium barbulae. NCBI lineage: Eukaryota > Oomycota > Peronosporomycetes > Pythiales > Pythiaceae > Globisporangium > Globisporangium barbulae. The sequence continues at coordinate 11,327 of JAADXK010000650.1, read as the reverse complement.
GCCACACACAACCGAGCATGGGCGGCAACAATTCACACGTGCTGACGGTCTTCGATGTCGCTCGCGTGCGCGAGTGGCTTCTAATCGCGCTCCAGGGCCGCTTCCGCATCGAGAATGCGCGGAAAACGACCCCGAGCGCATCGTCAATCCAGCATTTCTTACTCAAGACGTTCGAGCGCTACGATGCGGTCGGTACTGTAGCTCTGCGCCAAGTCCCCCATTGCTCGAAACGTGAGGTACCCAAGTGAGTATGTGCTGATTGTGCTCTTGTGCGCAGGCATCGAGTGGATGTATTGAGCAAGAGGCTGCGCTCGTGATCGCGCACGACCTGACGTTCGACAACAAGTGGACACACAACCAGATCAAGCGCTTCTGCTGCGAGCTCTTTGCCTCATTCGAAGACTGCGCTGAAGATACTGCGCGTTTCAACTACCGTCTTTTTGTGAGCTTCCTCGTCTTCCCGATCGAGCACCAGCCGTCTAAGCTCAAGCTCAAGCAGAGCATCGCGCGGGTTGGGCCATTTGACGTGCACCCTGGCAAGCTGATCTCTGAAGCTTTAAGTATAGGTCAGCAGAGCGATGAGGGTATTCCCGCAATTGCGAAGAAGCTCTCACTACCAACATCTGCCTCCAGCGACAACGAATCAACAAAGGCAATCGCGATCGAGCAATTGCGAGACCAAGTCAACAGCCTGCGTCTCTATTCGCATCCCAACATCACGCGATACGTGAAAACGATTCAGGCGAAAGACGCGCTCTTTCTCATGGAAGAGAGCCACGAGAGCTGCACTTTGAGGACGATTCTCGAATCGTTTGGCGCGATGAAAGAGCCTACGATCCGACGGTACTTGCTACAATTGCTCCAGGGACTGCAGTTTCTTCACGCGCGTGACGTTTCCCACGGGTGCGTTTGCTCGTCTTTCTTCTCATAAAGCCACGTCGTTGAGAGAATCTGGTGAGACTAACGACTGTGGTATTACGTGGCTATTGAGAAGCAACCTGAGCACGCACAGTGTCAACATCGACACCTATGGCTTGCTGAAACTGAGCGAATTTGGAATCGGCCAGCAATTGAAGCAGCTACTGCCTCAGTCGAATGAAACCACAGACGAATTTCAAGACTGGACGATCAAATTCCAGGTACGATCCTAGGACTCTGTGCAATTCACTATGAGCATTTCTACCATACCCAATCTAATAGCTAACTGATTTCAAATCGCTTTCTGTAGCCGCCTGAAGCCTCGAACGCCGGTCTTGAGCCTCGTCCAGGCAAGAAGAGTGACGTCTGGAGCGTAGGCATCCTCATTCTGCAAATGGCAAACGGCTTTTTGCAAAAAAATGAGACCATTCCCAGTGCTTCTTCGACTCTTGCGTCACCTTCAAGGTACAGCTACGTCCAGCAGAAGAGTCCACGGAAGCGCTCAACGTCGCTACCACTCGGTTCTCCTCAGAAGAAGCCATTGCTTGATCCAAAGTCTCCCACGGGTAAGCCAACTCCACTCCCCACTCTACCGCAAACAGCTTCCAAGGCACTTTGCAACCTGGTGCGTGCATGTCTGCAGCGCAGTCCTCGCAAGCGCGCAAGCGTGGACCAGCTCATCGAGATGGATTTCTTCCAAGTGGACGCCGCCCAGGCCACGAACGAGATGCTACGGACTGTGTGCACCGACCTGGACGCGTCCATGAAGCGCCTCATCTCATCCTCATCCTCTTCGGCATCGTCTACGAATGCGAAGCTCCGGTCAGCGAGCACTGGCGGCGGTAGCCCAGTGCGCATCCCAGGCAGGTCATCCTCAGCTCACAACAAGTACAGGAGCTTCGTGCCGCCCACTGGGAAATATTAAACTTCACCTACAAAAGTAGACAATGTGTGGATTTCGTGGGTTACGAGGTCATGAGCTCGTTGATCTTGGACGAGTTGGCGCGGATCGCCGCGATGATGTCCTTCGCCTGGCGCGTGAGCTCCGGGTTGAGCATCGGGTTGCCGCAGGTGCTGGTGCTGCTGGACTTCTGAGGTGAGTTGCTGTTGGATGAGAACCGGGATTTCTTGTACTTCGCCGGCGACGGTGACGCCTTCGCGCCCTTCTTGACGGACTTTAAACCGGTTTTCACGCTTTTCGGCGGTGAAGAGTGTGCCGTAAATGCTGGGGCGGACGCCGATGCGCCGAGCTTCTTGGCTGAACTTGATACGTCGCCATCCTCTTGACCATAGGGTAGCTCTGCATAGGACTGCGCCATGGAGAGCGCTTCAGACAACGTCAGGTGGCGCTGGATGGTCTCCTGGATGTACTCGCGCATGTTGGCTTTCTTGGCGCCCGTCGGGTAAAAGAGCTGGACGTCGCTCTCCTTGTCGACACTGCTCAGCGAGAGCTTTGCCCCATTATTAGCAGCAGCTGAAGTGCCAGAGTCCACTGCCGTCTGCAGCTGCGAGGTGGACTCGTGGAAGACGCCCGTGTGGCTTAGATCCGGAATCTGGATCGGCTCCAGGAGCAAGTGCACGGACTCAAGGAGCTCATCAAGCTTCTGTTGCGCCGCTGCGTCATCACCATCAGCGCTGTGCCACCCTTGGCGTCGAGGGTACTTCTTGAGGCTCACGGCTTCGTGTGCTGCGATCTGCTCGCGCGTCTGAGCGACCAGGCGCCGCGAGTGGAGCGATAGCACGTCCAGATAGGGCAGCGGGTGCGCGAGCTGCGGCTTGTTGAGGCGGATCGTGTGGCTCCGATACAGTTTCCGCCGTGTGTCGGATATGGAGTCCTGGCTCGGAGTAGCGGGTAAGGCAGGCGCGTGGCGCTCTTGCTTGGAGTCGACGAGAACGGGGTCCATGCTGCCGCTGCTTGTGGCTCAATAGCCTGACTGGAGAGGCGCTCGGTCGAATCGAGACTGGCACTGGCCACTAACCGACCGTTCATCAAGAAGTTCGAGTGCAAGAATAGCAGCCGCGTAAGCTAGCCAACCGTCAAGCTTCCGTCAAAAGCGAGTAGATGCAGGAGACAGATCCTTCGTGGCACAGCACCATGTCGCGCTGGAGCACTGCGGTCGTGACGCAAGTGCTCAGTGCTCGGAATCTGATGTGCAATGTCGTCGTCGTCGCGGGCTCACAAGTGGCTCTGAGGTTGCTGAAGCTCGACTGCGCATGCATGCCCACGAGCGTGCAATGGGATCGCTTCTCTTCAATTGCGCGGTGCTGGCCATTGCGCCAATTGCACCATCGGGACGGATCGAATCCTCGTTGATGTGTGAGCGCCATTCGCAAATCAGTCGCTGAGGTGACAACCGTTGGCAACCGGAGTGTAGTATTGGAGCGTCACTACTGAACAACTCACAACATATACAACTGCGTAATATGATCTTTTGATTGTAAGAGGTTTCATCCAAATGTACCGCTTTTCCTACTGGTACAACCTTTCTATACCTGTATCATTTAAATATCTCTTTGAATTTATATAAAGTAGCTATGCATTACGCATTTAACAAAATATATACTGACATAGGTGAGGCACTGCTGAATCTCGAGCTAACAGTAGTGGTACTCTTGTCATCCTCGTGATGTGCAAACTGTCTTCTGTCAGTCAGTCGATCGTGAGACCTTTCGCCATTCCAAGTGATCCCTTCGATGGCCTTCCTCACTCGGCAACCTCCCTTCCGCAGCTCACACACCAGCCAGTCTCTCTCTCTTCGCAATGGTGCTCCTGCTATGTCCGCTCACCGTGCTGCTCCTCGCGGCTCTCAGCGCCTTGGTGGCTGAGGCTGCGCGCAACCGCACGGCCGTGATCGACGTGATCGCGTTCAACGATGTGTATGAGATGCTGCAGGACGACGTGAACGGCCTCAAGCTCGGCGGTCCGTCACGCGTGATCCTGATCGTGCAGGACATGCGCCAGCGCAACCCGAACTCGCTCGTGCTCTTCGCCGGCGACACGATGTCGCCTGCGCTCTGGTCCTTCCAGCTCAAGGGACTCCAGATGATTGACGCACACAATGCGCTCGGTGTGGACTACGCGTGTCTGGGGGACCACGAGTTCGACTTTGGCATCGACGCGTTCCTCAACGTCTCGGCCGCGAGCCACTTCACATGGCTCAACGCCAACTGCTACGAGGCTACGACCAACACGCTGCTGCGCGGGACCACACCCAGAGCGGTCAAAACGTTTAACCACCCCGAGTTCGGCGCGATCAAGATCGGGCTCTTCGGCGTCATGTCGACAGGAAGCTGCCGGGTAACACGCTGACTTGGACCGACCCGATCGCGGCCGCGCATCGCCAGGTCAAGATCCTACGCGAGACTGAGAAGGTGGACTTTATCATCGCACTCACGTACCAGGAGCTCGTAGACGACAACCGATTCTCCAAGGAGATCACGGGCGTTAACGTCATCTACGCTGGCCACGACCACACGGCCATGCTGCAGACCAACTTTGGCGCGCCGTACATCAAGGCCGACCTGGACTTCCGCACGATCTGGGCCTCGCGCATCGAGTACTTTGCCGCCGACACGGTTTCCAAGCTCGCCGCGGTTAACCGGATGACTCACCGCCTCATCCCGATCGCGGAGGAGCTGCCCACGGAATCCAAGATGGACGCGCTCATCAGCTCGTACTCGCAGCAGATCTCGGAGCTCCAGAGCCGCGTCGTCAGCTCGTTGTGTAATTCGCTCGACCTGCGCGGTGCGAGCGTGCGCACGATGGATACAGCCGTGGGCAATATCTTCGTCGACTCGGCGCTGCACTTCTATGGCCAGGACTTTGCCGACGTGGCCGTGATCAACGGCGGCCTCATCCGCAGTGACAAGATCTATCCGACGGACACGATCACGTTCGCGGAGCTTATCGCTTGGTCGCCCTTCGGGAACTCGTACGTGGTCTTTGAGAGCAACGGCGCATCACTCAAGAAGTTCATTATGTTCGAGATGAAGGCAAGCTGCGGCGGCGGCTTCATCAGCTCCAACGGCTTCTACGTCCAGGCTGGCGGCATCAAGTACACGTTCCAGTGCTCGGGTCTGAACGACGGCTACCTCGTGAGCCTCGAGTGGTTCCACCACCCGACGCGCCAGGGTTCCGTGCTCGACTCGGACGTCTTCAAGCTCACGATGGCCAACTACGTGCAGTCGAACCAGTTCCTGGCCGTGCCCAGGCTCAACGTCACCAAGTCATACAAGAACGAGGCCGAGGCCGGCCGCGTCGACACGGCGCTCGAGCAGTTCATCAAGGCCCAGCCGAACGCCACGTTCTACTACACGGCGCAGGGCCGAACCGCTGTGCTCGTCTAAAGTGTTGATAGTGGTTTCAAGAAACCAGTTCTTTCAATAGAAAACGGTTCGAGGCCAGGTGTCCATGATCCATTTGTATGCATGCGATCTTGTGGCCGTCTTCCTCTGAAAGCCAGAGGCTCCACAAGGACGTTCTTTATGGGACGATGCGAGCTCATATACAATCGTTTTCCTGGGTTCTCATGCCTGCATGCAGTCTGAAATCACTGTCACTCACCGCCACCACAAGGTTATCTGGACCTTTTTCTTCTTCTCGTTGTCCTCGGAAGCCATCGCAACCGCCGGAAACACCTCTCTCCTTGTGGTCTCTTTCTCGCTCTCTCTCTCTTCAGCGGAGGAGCGTTGTTCACGAACCCACTTCCAATCCGAGCCGGCTGCGTCCCATTCATCTGCCCTCAAGCGCGTGTTTAACCTCAGCCTCTCGGCAGGGCCTGGTACCCAGTTGCCTCAGTCAGAATCCAATTCACCAGCTCAGCAGCAAGCAGCTCTACCGATTTCTCCACCAAACACTCTCGAATCAAGATGCTGTCACCACGATCCACTCTCACCTCGGCTCTCGTTGCGCTCGTGTTGCTCTAGCAGTCCTCGCTCGAGTCCCCTTACCAGTACAGTGGTGGGTACTTCACTCTCTGCGCAATCGCCATAGGCAACGAGAAGGTGCTCCAGGTGCTCTACGAGCTCAACAGGTCGCTAGGGCAGCGCACTAGAAAAGGCGACGTGGCGATTCAAAACGACATGCAATGCGCAGTCGCGGCAAAGAGACTCAAGATGCTCAAGCCCGTACGTGAGCTCGCAACGCGCAACACCAAGTGGATCTGGCCGGCCGGCTTAGTGTAAATGGCGATCAAAGGTCCGCGGTTGGACGTCACGGAGTAACTCTCTACGAGCACGCGCCTAGCTATTGCAGCTTCTTGTACTACTGGACCGCCGATGGCGCCCATAGCTCGCTTCCAGTGATCCAGTCCTTCATTACTCGTGTGGTTCATAACGGCCAGCTTACGTGGTCACGTCCATCGTGACCATGAGTCCCGACGTGGTCCTTTGTCTCGACACTGAAGCGACTCGCAACAGGAAACGAAAAGATTTACTCTATCGGATACGCAGATGCAGCCACGGAGGTCGTCGACTCGCTCTTCTCAGTACTGTTGCGAGGCTTTGTCTGCTGGGTAGCAAAAAGGTGGATTGAGATCGTGTAGCCATGTCTGGCAAGCGTGACAATCGCATTGCTGTACTAGAGAAAGCCCCCTCGCCTTGCCTGGCCAAACACATCAACTTGAGGCTTCTTAAGGTGACCCACACGATTTGTAATGGCAATTTTGCTCCTTTATCCGGTTGTTGTTTTAAGTGGCAGCAAAACATCCCAAAATTTTAAACAGAGAATGTGTTGCCGTCGACTTATTGGTGGGTATTTACTTTGCATGTTATCCTGTTTATCCGATCAAACAAGAAAATAAAGAGGGCAGTGCTGAGCGCCAATAGAATGAGGGACAACGCCTGAGGGTGATGTCAGCCTGCGCGAGCCTGCATTTCACACGCTTGTGAGACAAAAACGTCTGGCTCGGTGATGTATCCAGCGCGCTAAGCTCGTTCTCGATTGACAAGCAACAGTCCTGCGAAAGCTGTAGCCTGCACGCTCAAACAAGGCCCTCCAGATCTTGCGGTGATCGGAAGATGGATCCCATTTGGGCGAAGATTCAACGGACACTTTACTTATAATAGGCAAATATGAATCTCGAGTCTGCATGGGATTGGGACTAAGATTCCTGCTCTTGTAAGCGGACTTGTTCGCCATCTGACTTCACAACCGTACAACAGTTCTTCTCTGCGTGTTCTGCCATCTGATGGTGCAGCTTTGGGGCATAACATAATCAAGTTAAAAGTGGAATGCAAATTGGTGCGAGGTGTTGCACGATGGTTGAGAAAGGCAGCGTCACCGTTCCATCCCAAAATAATACACGAAACCATCACTCCTCGTGTTTGAAGATCGGAATTTGACTTCCGTTTTGACTCCCACTAGTCCTTTTTCCTTCTTCCTCTGGCGCTCACATGCAGTTCCGCTTGCGCAGCACACACGCAGCCATTTGCGCACAAGCCGACGCTTTGTAACGAAGACCGTAGGCACACAAGCGCACGCGTCACCTCACACAGACTCGCGCTTGCGCGAGTACAATAACAGCAGTAGCAGCAAAGCAGTCGAGATGCACAACGTCAAGCGGCCGCTGCCGCTCTTCCTCGGCGCCGCCGGCGCGAGCATGAGCAGCTACTTGTACATGGGCGACGACGCCACCAACTCGGCAACCGCAAGTCTGCAAACAAGCCCCGCAACAGCAACAGCAACAAGTGCGATCGTCCCAGTCTCCCCTTCGTCACAGGCGCGCAGCAAGCAACCGCACAAGCAACAAGAACAACAACAGCAACAACCCAAGGCGCTCTCGAAGAAGGAACTCGGTCTGGAGCAGAGCCTCGCGCGCGACGTCGCGTGCTGGATCTCGTCTGCGAGCGTCTACGCGGCTCGCCAGGCATTCAACGCGTCCGCACAGCGTCAGAAAAGCAAACCGCACACCAAGTCAACAACAGCAAACGCAACAAGCGCTGCGCAACTCATCCTGGCGTCCAACAATCCGCCTTCAGCAAGTAGCAGCACAAGTACCAACAGCAACGTGTACCACAACCTGTTCGGCTGGCTCCAAGAGCTCACGCCCACCTCCCACTGGGACCCACAACAAGTGATCCAGAGCTCGAGCTTCACGATGCTGCTCAATTTGGTATCAGGCAGCGGTGGTACCAACACCACCTCTAGTGCCACCAATACCAACAGCACCAGCCAGCTGGTACTCCGTGAGAACCTGGAGCAAGAGCTCTTCCGAGCCGTGGGCACGCTCGCGACCAACGCAGAGTGCGCGCGGGCGATTGCCGAGCGCGCCACTCGCTACGGGAAGCTTGCGCTGCTCAACCTGGCGCACACCCACGAGGACGACCCGCGTGTGGGCGCTGCTTTACACAAGCTCGTGGTGCTGGACGACGCCTCGGGCTGCAGCTTTGGGCCAGCGAACCTCGTGTCGCTCATGTCGCTCGCTGTCGCACGTGACATCCCGGATGAGTACCTGGAGTTCGCGCTCTGGGCCATGAGCAAGGCCGCGTCGCCGCACTCGGTCGCACCAAAATACGAGTGGCGCAAGAAGCTCTTCGGCGACGATGCAACCGCCAAGACCAGACGTAAGCTGCTGACCAACGACACGCTCTGGACAGCGCTGCTGGCGATCGCGGACCAGCGCTCCGAGGGTGTCCAGCTCCAGGCTGCGAGGCTGCTGAACGAACTAAGCGATGACCCCCTCATCGGCGAGAAGATGCGGCGCCATGAGGCCAGCACCGAGGTGCTCATGCAGTGGATGGTGAGCAGCAAGGTCCCTCTCGTGTGCACGGCATTGGAGATCGTCGCCAAGGTCGCGCAACAGGACGAGCAAGTGCGCACGATGCTGCTCGACATGGGCATGCTCGACGTGCTGCGCATGCGCATCCTGGACGCCGGCGGCAACCGCGACTGCCGTATGACGGCCAAGCTGCTCCACGCCGTGCACTGCATCGCCGAGCCAGTGGCCAATAGCTCCTCCACTGCCACGACAGTGTTTGCTTTGGACCAGGACGCGCTGTCGTTCCTGAACGAGGACGACGACGACGAGGACCACCATCCGCTACACCACGACGACTTTGTCGCGCCACGCTCGGTGAACAGGCCGAGTCAGTACGTGGACGGCTGGATCGAGCTCTTTACGGCGTTTCTTAAGTCGGACGACGAGCGCGTGCGCGACCAGGCGGCCCTCTGCCTCCAGCAGATCGCGGAGAAGGGTGCGCACAGCCAACAGAGTAAGCAGGAGTGGCTCATCGCGATTCTAGACGCTGTGCTGAGCCAAGTGCCGCTCGAGATCGCGCGCGCGTCCACAAGTGTTCGTGAGGCCAAGTCCCGCACGCGGCCGATAGCAGGCTACGCAGCTGAGGGCGCCAAGTACGAGGCGGCCCACGCGAAAGCCTTGCGAGCTCTTGCGTTTGTGCTCGGCCGGAAGGAGTGTCAGCAGGAGCTCGTGCGCCTTGGGGGCCTCGAGCTGCTCAAGCTGCTCATGAAGTCCGAGAACCCGCTCGTGCAGCGCGAGACCGCTCGTGTGCTCGCGAACCTGTTTAGCTGTGATGACATGCATGACGGCGTGCTCCAGTTCGCACTAAGTGATAATGAGATGACTCAGGTGCTCGAGACCTGGACCCAGTCGCCAGACATCCAGCTCCAGTCATTGGCTCACCGTGCGCGGTCGAACCGCAGGTACCAGAGCAGTACCACCAACAACAGCGTGAAGGCGAGTAGAGGCAAGCGGAGGACGGAGAGAGCGGTCGGTAAAGACGACGGCGTCAAGTACCTCGATGGCGTACATCCGCTACACTTTTCGTCCACGCCCGACGAGTTTAGTAGCAACAGTATCAACAGCTCGATCGAGACGAGCGGCTCGGAGCAGTACGACGTGGACGTGGTGTTCCTACACGGCCTGCTGGGCTGTCCGTACGAAACGTGGATGTGCGGCGAGGACGAGAGCACGGTCTGGGCGCACAAGTGGCTGCTGGACGACCTCAAGCGCGAAGGCCGCAATCCGCGCGTGCTCTCGATCGGCTACGACTCGCAGCTGCTCTCGTCCGACTCGGCCTGGCGCACCATGGGCTTCCAGTGCACGAGCGAAGAGATCACCACCAAACTCCAGGCTGCGCGAGTCGGTGGCGGCGGTGGTGAGGCTGGTCGGCCCGTCATCTTTGTGACCCATAGCCTCGGCGGCGTGCTGCTCAAGCAGATCCTGCACGACTCAGCCACAGCCAGTGATGCTAATGCCTCGGACAACCACCCGGGCTCGAACGGCAGTCGGCTGGTGGACAATGTCGCCGGCGTGATGTTCTACGGCGTGCCGCACCACGGCAGCCCCGTGGCGCAGACGATCCGCGCGTTCCGGCCCAGGAGCCTGGGCATCGACCAGCACCCGGTGACCGAGCACCTACACGGCACGCCGCACTCGGAGATGCTCAACGACTGGTGCGCCAAGCTCTTCACGGAGAAGGGCATCGCGACCTTAAGTATCGGCGAGACGCTGCCGTGCCGCCTGCCGGTTATTGGCTTTGAGACGCTCGTGGTGCCACCAGAGTCGGCGAACCCGGGCTTTGGCGAGTTCGTGAGCGTCGAGAACGCGACCCACATGAGTGTGTGTAAGCCGAGCTCCCAGGAGGATGTGCGGTACACGCTCGCAAAGGACTTCATCACCAAACACGCGCCTTTGAAAACCAACATTTTCGTGGACAACACAGAGGATGATGATGTATTGTAGAGTAGGAGAATGTGTATTTAGCCTAATGTTAAGCGAATGAATGATGAACATACCATAGCAACACGAAGACCTAATAGCAGATGCTTAGTGGCGATCGCCTGGTCCAGGAGCTTGGCTGTACATTCATCGCTGCGGTTGTGGTGGAGGAAGTGGACTACTGACAGATGCTGGTGGATGCTGCCCATGGTGTTCACTATCCATCTGTCGTGACAGTTCTCGCGCAGATATTGGACAGTTTCCAAGTGGTCATTTTCCGCTGCCTTGTCCATAGCGTCCGTCGTCCAGTCCTCAAGGCCAGGAGACAACTGGCTCATCATGGATCCCCTTTCAGAACTGGTTCAATGTGACGTAACCATCACTCGTCGACGTTGAATTCTGTACCCATTACAGGCAAACCTCCCAGATTGATACACCACAAAAATACATACCCCCTCAAAACAGATTATAGTGCACTGTGACCAATAACATTTCACGAATTGTGACAATTGTGGCATTTAAACTGTTGCCACACAACCACCCATCTCTGCCTTCGTCTGCAGCCACCCACGACGCATTTGCCCACATAACCAAGTTGGCATTGAACAGCGCAATGGCAACTCGGTCCTCATACGTCCGCTTAACAAATGAGCAAAAGCAAGCTCTCCGCGAACACTTCGTAGCGTTTCCGGACCAAACGCAGCGTGATCTCGGGGAATGAGCTGCAACGAC
>JAADXK010000649.1:0-18274 GCA_023337805.1 Globisporangium barbulae | reverse complement strand
TTCGTCGGCATCGTGGTCGTTCGTTGATGTAGCACAAATGCGCGCGAAATTTGAAAGAAAATTAGTGTGCCCACACAAATATCGACATAAAGAGGGTATGTGTTTTTGGCAATGTAACATATTGGGGGGCATGTCTGTATCGTATACAAATTAGTGTAGCTGGTTAGAATTGACTCATTGATGCTCTGAAGAACCTTTTTATCAGAAGCAGTCATGTTCAGAGGTGTTACTTCATGCTTGTACCTTATTTGTACTTTATCGAGCTCAACTCGAACCTACCATCTGACAGCAATAATGCCACATGATGTCGCTGCAACATGGGAGGCTGTGGACAGGAGGCTGTGGACAGGAGGCTGGGCAGCCATACCATGGATGCTTATGCAGCGATAAGTGACCTGCAGCACCATGTCCCAGAGCCATACCCGACACACATGCTCTTCCACGAGACGGCATAGTCACCCAACCTCTCTCAATGCATCAAGAGACTGGGTGACTGCCGTCCTTTCTCCTAAAGCTTACAATTCACGTGATCAAGTCCATTCCCCCATTTCGCTCGCCCAGCACATACCCAGCTCTCCATCCTACTCTACAGCTACCTGTCCGCGTCGAAATACTAGTCAACCCCCACACGAAGCATTCACCAAGGGTTACACACCAAGCGCCAGGATGGGCTTCCACATTCCAGACTCCCCGTCACGCCGCACCACGACTAGTGCGTCCAGCCAAACGACGACGGCCTCACAAGCATCGGACGCAGCCGATGCGAACGCAGTGCAGTTCAGCGAGCGCTTCTCGTCGCGCCGCATCGTGAGCCGAAGGAACGCGCTCGTCCCGACGCTCTTCATCGACGTGGTGGGCTCGCCACGGTCGCCCTTCGTCTGCCTCTCGCGCGACCATCGCACGGCACTCTCCCGACAGCACGAGCAGGCCCAGCAGACGTCGCTCTTCGTGAGCCACTCAATCGACAGCGCCAGCGGCGACGACAGCAGCAGCGACAGTAACAGCAGAAATCGAGACGTAGTGAAGCGTGCGCCAGGTATTCTGCGCCGCTCTGACCAGCGCGACGCCGACATAGATGCCTCATTTGCCTCTCGCGCATCGTTGAACGTGCACGACACGCCATAGAAGTGAGAAGAAGGCGTTAGAGGAATCTCGGTAGTAGTGCTGTAGTCACTGTATTAGCGTTCACAAGAATATACTGTTGATCACAACTAGTGCGTCGTGTCGCTACTGCGCAAGCTTGTGCGTCGCCTGTGCTGTGAATGGAAGAGCGATACACGTAATGTGATCACGAGCCGCGACCGACGATCGCAATGCGCCCCATGCACTCACCTGCTCAAAATCAAATTGCGCGCGAACGAGCACAGCGACAGTTTACTATAGCCCACAAAATGATTTTGATCATCCTATATACTGTATCACTTGGACGCACTCTTTTGTGACTTGCAGTTGTCTCCCTCGAATTTCGAATCCGGCGTTTTCGTATCGGTTTAGACAGGGAGACGCGCTCCACGGCCACCCCATTTTCGCCAATTCGAGCGAGCCTCTCGTGAAGCAAGCAGCTCATGAGCTCCTCCAGCGCAGCAGCGATGGCGGCCGCGAGCCCCGCGGGTACGCACTGCGTGGCCGACCGCCTCGCGCTCTTTATGCAGCGCCACGCACTCACGGAGGCCAAGGTGGCGCAGCAGCTCGCGTGGCCGCTCGACCAGCTCCGCGAGTATCTGGCGCCGGAAAACCGCAAGCAGAAAGTCGCGCTCGACGTACGTACTGACTGATGGACTTGGCTGGCTACTGTATGTGTGTGTGATTGACTACACAAAAGTGAATACCTGTCATGCGTATGCGTACTTTGTGTCTGTGATTATGGTGATGGGTGGGGCGAATCCTTCGTTTGCCATCCGTTTGAATGTTTGCGTCCATGTGAGTGCTCGGTGGCCGACGTGTTTATCCACCGGAACGTGTAGCCATCAGCAGCTTATACTGACAGCGCTCTCTGATGTCATATAGCGAGCGGATACAGCGGTGGAGAACCTGCTCGAGCGCCTCCAGGTCCTCTTCGCGCGGCAGGTGATCGCGAATGCGGTCGCCAAGCCGCTTGCGCCCATTGCGAGCGTCACACGGCGCACGTCAACGCCCACGCAGTTCCCTCGACACGCGAGCGACCACAAGAGTCTGGTTACAATCGAGCCCACTCATCCGAGCAGCTCCAGTGCGCCATCACTTACCAACAGCAACAACAACCGCAAGCGCAAGCGACGAGTCGAGTCGAAGCAGCTTACAGAAGTGATCGCACCCGCGCGCGTGAAGGCGTCGAGCGAGATGATGTGTCCCATCCGCATCGACGTCGATGTGAACGGCACGCGCTACCAGGACACGCTGCTGCTCAACGCGTACGTCAGCATGGTCTTGTGACTCTATGGAGTGTTGTGTGACTGCATTTACGCTAACGCTGTTGTGTGAATCCGTTGATACCCTCAGTGCGTCGTCAGCCCTGTCGCCTGAAGCCATTGCTGCACAGATCGCACTCGACGAGCACTTCTGCGAGAGCGTGAAGGACGCCATCACCGAGTCGATTCGCCGCCAGCTGACCACGTTCACGTCCTTCATCGGTGCTGACATCAGCGTTCCTGAGAACCTCCATCCGATCTATCTCGACCTGCTCATTGATGGCCTAGCAGTGAGTGCAACATGTTGACACTAATATTTGGTCGCGCGTTCGGCTTATGCTAACACTGTGACAATATGTATGTCTTGTGACGCAGTTGCGAGACCAGTTTGAGTGGGACATTAGCAGCGAATTCGCCGACGTCCAGGCATTCGCGAGCACGGTACGTACGTAGTCAACAGTCCAAGCTATTAATTGAGATCCCAAGATGCTAATGTTATGCTATTCCATGTGTGGCTGGTAAACTGGTAGCTTTGCGCAGATTTGAACCTCCCCGTGCCGTTCGAGTGCGCGATCGTGTTCACCATATGCGAGCAGGTGGCGGCGTATCGGAGGGCGATCTACGCGTACCGGTGGATAGGCAACGACCCGACGCGTGGCAAGCTCGCGTCCCGCACAGCGACCGCCGCGAGCGGCTATATTGAGGTGATGCCGCCGGTCGAGGATGTCTTTCGTGACGAAGAAGATGCCAGTGCGTTATTGCAGTTGTTGCTGTGTTGGCTGATGAGAATATGTGCGAGTACTGATTTAAAACTGTCTATTGAAATTGGTTCAGAGCTCTGGCAGCCCGCTTTGAGCGAACTGACGAGAGAAGAGCAGCAGTTCGTGTCCTCCCGACTCGCTGCAGCTCGACGGTACGTGCTCTATGATCGCCATTAGGGTGGCGATCACTATGAAGTTGTATAACTAAACTTATCTTATGCTGCTGTGTAGCCCAACCTCTATGAAGAAGCCCCAGCTCCCACAGCATGTGGTCAACGGCGGACACATTAGGGCCAAGCGTCCTCCTCATAAGAAGGAACACAAGATGCCGCGGCCACTCAACCCGTTCATCATGTACTGCCAGGTGCAGAAGGATGTAGTGAACAAGCTCAAGCCGCGGCGGTCGGCGTCCGAGACGCGCAAGATCATGGGCGACATGTGGCGCAAAATGACGGACGAGGACAAGGAGTTTTACGCGCAGCTGGCCGAGGTCGAGAACGAGAAACGGCGCCGCGAGCACATTTTTGAACTGCGTGACCGCGCGATCGCCGAGTGGGAAGAGGACGAGGCGCGGCGGCGAGGACTGCTGGGCGCCAGCGCGCTCGACGCCTCCACGGAGCACACGCGCGGCGTTCTCCTAGCGGTGCGTTCACTATAAAATGGCAACTTGCCATGCTTTCGACCATTTTCGATGGTTCAATGATTTAACTCTATGATTCTATGTGAACACTGTGATGATGTGCTGTGTGTAGAATTACATGAACGAGCGCCACGAAGTGGACCTGAAGCGAGAGAGTCTGCTCGTTGAAGAGGACGCTGAGGAGGACGAATAGAACGAATAGAGAAAGCGTGAGAGAGATAAGTGATGGGTGGATGAGTGGATCCATGTATAACCATCATCACAATAGATGGAGCACGAGTCCAGTGGTTAGTGTTTAGCTTTTTGGTTGTGTGTGTATTTTGATGTGTGTGCTGGGTTGGTTACTCATAAATCTCAATGCCGGACGCCTCGAAGATCTCGTTGCGGAGTAGCTCCATAAGCTCCGTGCCGTCGCGCGTGTTGCGCCACGTGCCGGTCTCGGCCTCGTACTCGTAGCGACGCGGGCCACTATCAGCCACATACACACACATAAGTAAGCAAAGCGTTAGGCTTCCATGACAGCACTTGATGGAGAGCTTCGTGCTGAGAGCGTACCTGATCGGTGACGACCACCAGAGCTGGCGGTTCGGGATCTGGCGGTTGATCACCCACGTGCCGTCTTCGCCCAGGTCGATCTTCAGCACTCCTTGCTGATAAAACACAACGACATACGCGTCAGTAATGGGCGGCGAACAATGACCACGCGCAAGGAAGCATCTGCAAGTGAACGCACCGCGAGCGAGATGTCGGACTCTTCAAGCATCTCCTCGACGCCGTCGAGCCACGACATAATGTCGTGCAACGCCGTGTCCGCGAGCTCCAGGAAGCGGTTCTCCTCCACAGCATCAGGCGCCAGGCCCTGCGGTGGCGCAGCGGCGTTGCTCGCGGCATCGTCAGCAGTCGAGAACGCGCGCGACATGACGCCTGGCAGATACTGGGTCAGTAGCAACTGAGGCGCCGCAGTGAGCGTGCATTTGCTGCTGGTGATATTGTTGCGGAGGATGCTGCTGGTCTGGAGCGCTCGGCGAGCCGCGCGGCGCATTGGGGCAAGCATCTCTTTCTTCGCCTTACGCTTGGTCTGCTTTTTCGGGTTTGTGTGTGGTGCCCAGAAGAAATGTGAAGAGCAATTTGATTTGATTTCTAGCCAATCAAATGTGAATTGATGTGAAAATAAAGCCAATCAGCATTGAACGAGCGGTGAGTGTCACGAAGGACAAGTGCACGATCCAAGAGCTCCGCTAAGCCAATTTCGATAGAAGATGAGCAAGAAGAAGCGCGTTGCGACGGCGCCGGCGAGCGGCTCTGCGGCTGCGCAGCATGCGTCTTCAGCCACTACCAGTGCTTCTGTTGATGTCTGCAGTACACACGCAGTGCCCGGTGCAGCATCAATAGCACGACATACGAGCAAGGACGCGCAAGATCAGCTCGATGGTGTGCTCCCGTACTACACGAGCCTCGCCGCGGATATCGCAGGCGCGCCGCTGGCGCTCGACCGTACGCTCTGGATCCACAACGTGATAGCCCTAGTGATCCAAAATGTGCTCATGTACGACCAGGTGCGTGATCTCCATTGTGGCTCTGTCAGTGCTCTGCTCAACCCTGGTTTAATGTGTCACTGTGTGTATCCATTTCATTTTGCAGCATGTTGGTAAGGAGCAATTTCTGCTGCTGCTTTGGACAGCTGTATGGCTGGGACGAGCATACATCGCCACCTCGCAGGCATCTCCATTCACGTGCCTGCGCGCCGAGAAGACAAGGAGGGAAGTCGTGCTTTGGAGACTCACGATTGGGGCGCTAGGGCTCGCCTTGCATGCGCCGTTCCTCTTTTTCTTCGACTCGCCCGTGCGGAGTCGACACCTCCAGCTGCTGGTTCAAATGTACGTCCTTGTTGTACAGATATCATGGTGATTAGTGAGCCTAAGCCTTCTATGTGTTACTGTGGCTTGTTTGCTGCCAGCCTGCTGATGGAGATCGTGTCGATCGGCATGTTTGACCAGTCCAAGGCGCGCCTCACGTGGTCGCAGATCTTGATCGCCACCACGGAGGCGCTCTTCGCCACGTCCATCTTCTCAGTCATGTACAACCACGTAAGCTCATATCTTTATGCTACCATGAGCCACCTATTAGTCACCATTACCAATTGACTTGTCCTTCCTCCTCTCCATAGAGAGAGAACCTAATCTACGACCGCATCACTTTCGCCGTCACGGGGCTCAGCGTCACAACGCACACGTTCGTGCTGCTCGCGGCCAAGTTGGTGGCCTTTTCGCCGTCGCCAGCGCGCGAAGTGGCTGCGAAGTGGAGCCAACAGCGCAGTCGAGAGCTCGTCGCCGAGCTGCGGCACGCCATCGACCTCAACGACGACGCTGAGGCGCCAAAGCAGGTACAGTTAGTTTTGCAAACGCAATGGAGCTGGGTTTGCTGAGTCGCTTTGCTCACTGAATCTGTTTGGCTGATAGAAAAAGAAGAAAGCAGGACGAAGCCAACCACATGGTGATGCTGAAGCTGCGTCCCAAGTGACGGCCACCACGACCATCCACTCGACAGCCAAGCCGCTCTCTGTGACGAGGAGCCTACTGCAGCATGCAAGCGTGAAGGTGACGATGCTCATGGTCGGACAGGCGCTTCTGCTGCTGCTGCAGGCCGCCGCCGCGACGCGCCTCATGTTCTCCTGGGAGATTACCAGGTGCGCATGCCATTCATTGTGCAATCAATTTGCTTGGCTTATTAGCTTTATTAATAACGTGCTCTGTCTGTACTGACTCTTACCCTCGTTCTCTTCGTAGCGTCCTGATGCTGAGCAGCACACACGTGCTCTGGACGCTCCTACAGCTGCACAACAAGCTTAGCAGAGCCGCTATGCACACAAGTGGAAATAAGGCTTGAGACAGAGGCGCATATGCAGGACGCTTGTAAATAACTATTCGCTTCCACACACACACTGGGTGAGCATCGTGTCGTCACTCTTACTTTGGGTGCTGTTGCGAGCGCTTGGCTGCCTCACAGCAGTCGTAGTAGCGCTTGATGGTCTCGGCGCACCGTTGTTCCTGGTAGTCGCTGCGCTGCAGACAGAATTGGATCGCGCACGCCTGCTTTTTGCAGAGCTGCTCGCAGATGCCGTCGGCAGTGGTGGTGTCGTCGCGCGGCATTTGCTTCCTGCGTCCTGTTCCGTCTCGGATGTGAGCTTTTCACTTCAGAATGCAGTTCATCCGTACTTAAGCGCACATCACAACGATGTCAAATGAGAACATGTGAGATCAAAAGACAGCCATCAGCATGTAAACGTACACAAGCAGCAGAGCTGCTCACTATTATGTTAAGAAAGCAAATGCAGATCGAATGGCTAGTGTGGGTAGTTTCAGAGACAGCATGGAGCCGGCATGGCTTGGTAGCAATGGTACCGCTGATCAAACCAAAATCTCTTCCTTCCTATTCCGCCACGAACGACTCGAGACAGTAGAGTGACGACGCGATCTTCGCTCTTCCTGCTTTGCTTTTGTTTACACGGCCAAGCCTGAGGCCGCTGGCGTGGTATCTGGCGGCACGTAGTCTGGCACACCGCGCGTGAACGATGGGTGCTTCATGATCACGTAGTAGTTGAAGTAGGCGTTCGAGAAGCCCATGAGCGACACGAGCACGCCATAGATTCCGACCATGCCGAACGGGAAGATGGAGATCCTGGTCATATGAAAAAAAGGAATCCAGGTGAGCCAGATGAACATGATATCACACAAAATGAAGTGTCGACTGCCAGAAGAACGTACATGCTCAGAAACAGGCAGCGGCCCCACGGACTGTACATGAAGCCGAAGCTGTCACGGAGGATCGAGTCCACCGCCTGCGTTCGCAGCTCGTAGCCAAGCAGGATGAGCGCAAAGAAGCTATAGTCACAGAACATGCACACAAGAGACATGATTAGTGAGAGCTAGTGTGCCAGTGGCTGTGCCGTGGGTAGGAGAGAAGAGGACGGACATGGTGTAGATGACGGAGAGCGCATCGGCCATGACCTTGAAGGCCGAGTCCGAGTTGATGATCTGGACGATCGCGAGTGCGACCATGCAGCCAGCAAATACGAAGTTAAAGCCGCGCATCGCCGACACGAGACCCGACACCGACGAGCCCAGGATCCTGTTGGCAGAGAAGAAATACAAGAACATCATAATCAGGCTTATGGTCATGTGTCCATGAGCGACCATAATAGTAGCGTTGTAGAGTCGTACATCTCCTTGGTCTTGGCCTTGATCTCTTCCCAGACTTCGCTGAGCGAAATCGCGTCAGCTGCAGGAACCTTGTCGGCCGCCGATGGTGGCGGAGGCGGCAACTTCAGATCGTCCGGGTTGAGCGGCGGCAGCTTTCCATACGTCACGCTACAATGCATCAAACACAGCAACACAAAGCGCGTTAGTGTTCACCATTCTCGTCACTCTCTATCGCAGCGTCCTCGTTTTCGATACAAATATCATTCCAGCACTCTCACGCAAGGCCGCTTCGCACAGCGAGCGCCTGCGCAGAGGAAATCATAAGCGATTTAGAGCGACATACTTGTCCACTAACCCATTTCCAGTTGGACCCGCCGAGAGCACCGATCCCCCGAGCTGAGTAGTCGTGCCCATCGTTTGCATTTAGTGGCGTGATGTGACGAAGAAAGAAGGTTGACGGACTGCGGGCTTCCCTCTGCTGCTGAATTGTAGATAAACACAGAGCGATAGAGTGTTAGACGACGTACACACACACTCGCGATATGGACGCGCGCTGTCTTCGTACACAGACGCGCATATACAGAGACGGCCTCATCAACGCACCTCGTTGCTTTCCTTTCCCTTGCTTCTGAGAAACCACCAACAAACACAGTCGTGACTGAAGCCTTTTGTCCGCGCTTTCCTCACTTCGCCCATCCGGATTTCATACAAACATCAAGATACAAATAAGTGCATCATCTCTCACTACGGTATTTTACCGGTATTCACACCATTCTGTACCGCACCCTCACAAACGACGAGCCAGAGCCCGAATGCAGTAAATTCAATACAAAATCAATAGAATACCGATACAAAATATCTTATTAGAGCGCTCTGAAGCGAATGCTGTTGTGGTTTTGGACATGCAACCATAACTAGAATTGGTACTAAACCGGTAAATTTCAGTTTTAGCAGCTCGATACCGGTAGTTTCCATGAAAGTTGGCTTGCATACTTTCGTCTCTTTTTTATTCGGAATTTCCCCTTTTTCAAACTGCAAATCGCGAGCCGAATTTTGAACCAGATCGAAAGCTCAGCGTAGAGGAAACCAACCACCTGCGTGGCTCTGTGTATCTGTCTGCCTGTCGGTCTGTCTGCGTACCGAAAGCGATGGAGATCGAAGTGGGCTGCGTTGTGTCGTACGCGATCGGCAAGTCCGGCGTCGTGCGCTTCGTAGGCGAGACCGAGTTCGCGCAGGGCGAGTGGGTCGGCATCGAGCTCGACCGCCCCGATGGCAAGAACAACGGCGAGCTCAACGGCAAGGTCTACTTCATGTGCCCGCCCAACCACGGACTCTTCTGTAAGAAGGCGCAGGTGTGTGAAGTTGCCTATATATGACAATGGCTGTCTGCACAATGTGCGTGTATGAATGGGGTATCTGAGTATGCGTTTGGTGCTCCTGTACTTGCGTGGCGTGTAGATTAAGGCCGTACTTTCTCGACCGGGGGAGGCGCCGCGGTCGGCGAGCTCGGCGGCGAGTGTGAGCGTCGGGGCGACTGCGAGTCGTCTGCAGCAGCTGCGTGACCGCCGCGCATCGGGGGTGGGCACGACGACAGCGTCGACGTCGTCATCCCAGTTGCGCCCGCCCTCGTCCGCGCCGACCTCGTCAACAACGCGTACGGCGTCCTTCTCACGCTCTTCGTTGGCCGCGACGCCTCCAAGCAGCTCAAGCTCGACGCCCACGAGCGCGACTGCGCATGGTAGTTTTGGTAGCACAAGTAGCGGCGGAATTGCCGCGGCAGCTGCCAAAAAGACAATCGCCGCCCCCACTTCGACGGGCGCTGGCAGTTCGTCGCGGATGTCGCTGGACATCGGTACCACGCGACGCTCGTCGATCTCGCGCGCACCTGTGGTGGCAACTACAAGCGCGAATGACGAGCAGCTCGCGGACGCAAAGGCGAAGATCGCGAAGCTTGAAGAAGAGCTGGAGCAGAAGAATCGCAACGTCGAGCAGCTGAAGCAGAGTCTCGCGGTCATGCGCGATGCGGCGCAGGATGCGAAAGCTGAGGATGAAGGTGCTGCGGACGTCGCCAAGGAAGAAGAAAAGGAAGACGTGCAACCTGAGGAACCCATGGATGTCGACTCTGGCATGGACACAGCTGCGACCATGGAAGCCGAACTCCTTGAAAAGATCGAAACAGTGAAGCACGAAGCTGAGGAGCACGTCCGCAATGTGCGCGCTGAGCTGGAAGATCACATCGCCCAGCTTCAGCTCGAGCACGAAGAACAAGCTGACGAGCTACGTCTCGAGAACGCGACCCAGGCTTCAGAAATCAAGTCCCTGGAAGCTGATATCGCGCAGCAGAAGCTTCGCATCGCGCAGTTTACAGCTGCCGAGCAGAAGAAAGCGGAGGAAGTGGCGCTGGCGCTTGCGAAGCAGAGCACTGGCGCCCGCAAGGTCGAGACGCTCGAAGCGCAGATCGCCGAGTTCCAGGAGATGGTCGAGATGATGACTCTCGAAAAGGAGACACTTGAGATGGACAAAGAGATCGCGGAAGAGCGTGTGGAGGAGTGCATGGAGGAGATTGAGAAGCTGAAGGCGTCGATGGCGCTCGCGGCTGCTGCCCCCGAGCATCCAGAAGGCACGATTTCGTCGGATGAGCTGGCGGAAGAGAACCGAAAACTGCGAGCTGCAGTGAAAGCGCTTCACGAGCGATCGTCGGAGGAGAAGGCTGAGCTGAATAAGAAACTCCGACAGTCTCAGCGCGAGCACACTGAGTTGCTCGCGTTGCGAGAAGAAGTGGAGCAACTGGTAAGGAACTCTGTGATTTGTCTGCTCACTACATGTGCGTCGTGTGTACATGTCAGTGTTTCGTGTTGGTTCTAACCTCTACTTTCGATCTCGTTTTGCTCACAGACAACGAAACGCGTCAAGTTGGAGTCCGAGGTAGAAGAGCTGAAAGAGCTGCTCGACATTGCGAATGCGTATGAGAGCATGGTTGAAGATCTGACTGAGAAGAACCTGTCGCTGGGTGACAAGGTCGCGGACCTTGAAGCGACTGTGATCTCGCTCGAGTCTTTGAAGGAAATGGCCGAGGAGATGGAGCACCAGCATGCCGAGTACGAAGACGAGCTCCGCGTTGAGATCGACTCACAGCGGATGGCGTTGCAGGAAGCGAAGCAAGCGCTTGCTGACCAAAAGACAGTGATTGAAGACAAGGATCGAACGATCGCGCGCTTCCGAGACCTCGCGCAGACGCACCGAGAGGAAATCAACCAATTGAAGGCCCAGCTTCGCGTGGAGACCGGTGAACTCGAGACTTTGAAGGGAACGACTCACTCTGCGCTGAACCAGACGATGAGTCTTCGCACGCTCGCAGCTGCGGCTCGAGAACACGAAGCTGAGGCTGCCAAGCAGAAGATCAACGCGGAGCAAGCAAACCTGGAGAACGCGTTCTTCCGAGCGATCATTCCGAACTCGATTTTGTCCGAGATGGACCAGAAAATGCTCCGTGTTCGCCTGCGTCTGGGTCGAATTGCTGGAAAGGCAGACATTCTGGTCCAGTATCTGCGAAAGGATCTGGATGTGGTGCTTCAGCAAGACACGAAGGAAGGTGGCAACCTCAACTTGCTCGACTCAGGACGCTCGATTCAGCAGCTGCTGCTTGGCGAGAAGCTGGCGTCGGTGTCGTGCCAAGCCAAGGAGGACCTGTTCATGCTCGAGTGCCACTTGACGACCGAAGAGGAGTTTGTGCAAGGCTGCACGCAGCTAGACACGACTCAGGTTGGCGTTCTCGAGTCTGCGCTCGACATTGGTCTCGCAGCGTTTGCGGATGGCACGCTGCTTTCGTCTCGTGCGGGTGAGGTGACCGCGTACGACCGTCTCGTGACGATTCTCGACGAGTGGCACAATACTCGATCGTCCACCGCAGTTGCCCCTGTGGCTGAGGGCTTCCCGCTTCGGTGCGCAGTGGTCAAGCTCCACGCGCGAAAAAACGTGCTCTCGTTGTTTTTCTCCCTGGCAGTCATGATTACGTTTGCTCGCTCTGTGCGACTCTTCGTGCTGAGTCCGGAGAACGAAGCCCGCGAGGAGCTACGCGCAAAGTTGCTGCCTTTCGTTGAGAAGCTGATTGAGGAGACGTCGCTCATCGTGACGGTCTGCCAGCACTTTTACCGCCGAGCTGAGATCGACCTCGCTCCTTCCAACGAGGACTTGGACGGAGTCGTGGCTGTGGGTGGCGATGTCGTGGAGCTGATCCACGCGTACGCGTCCGAGAGTCAGAGTATATGGATGCTGCTGGAGGACCAGCTCTCGTTCGGCCGTCTGCAGGAAGCAGCCGTGGACGACCTCGTGTCGTTCTCCCAGGACTCTCTTCTCAGCTTGGTCTCGTCGCTGAAGGACAAGATCAGCTCGCTGTTTAAGTCAGTTTGCCGTGGAGCGTTCACCGACGCCGTTGCCGCTCGCTCGCGCAGCCGAAACAACGAGGAGGCGCCAGAGGGCCGTCCGCAGTGGCGAATCCGCGCGCAGTCGATCCACACTGAGCTGCTGAACGCGTCGTCGCTCCGAGGCAGTCTGAACGAGCTGAACGACGTCTGTCAAGCCCTGCAAAGCCGCATTCGTGAACTCGAGCGCTCGGACAGCCAGTACCGCGTCGTGACGCAGAAGCTAGAGAGCGAGGTGTTACGGCTCACTGATGTGATCAACCAGAGCTCAAATGAGAAGTCGCAACTGGAAGACCAGCTGACGAAGGAGAGAGAGCAGTTCGCGTTCACGCTGGACGAGTCGCACAAGGAGAAGGCCGCGTTGGACTCGCTGAACCGCGAGCTTCGTAAACAGCTGAAGCGGTCGAGCGATGCTGGAGCTGCTGCAGCGTCAAGTGCGAGCAACCGCGGTAACAAGTCGTCGTCGTTGAGCCAGGGAGACGCGGAAGCCTTCCGCAAGGCGTTCGAGCAACTGCACAACGACTTGCGCCATGTGCGTGGCACTCTTGCGAAAGAGCGCTTGGACCGCATTCTCGGCCCTGAAGCGTCAGCGGTACAGCAGAGCAATATAGCCGAGCCGACAGTGTCGGAGCATCTGGCGGAATCATTGAGCAAGGTGTCCAAATTTTCGAACCAGGTGAAGGCGCAGATGTCGATGCCTCGAATGGTTGACCTAAAGAACTCAGTGGAGCCAGCGCACGGCCAGTTCATGTCGACGAAGCTCGTGCAATCGAAGAGCCTGAAGACGCTGGCGGAACTACGCACGCAGATCAGCTCGGCGTTGCATAAAGACGGGTGGGGGGCAGACGTGGTCAGTGCAATCGACCGTGGCGAGAACGTGTTCGGCTGGCAGCCGCCCGAGATGGAGCGCCCCGCGCTGCTGCTGAGCCGCGTGACTCTGAGCGGCGGAGTTTCGTGGAAGGTTGGTAGCAAAGGTGAGGCGTCGTCTCTGCCAGTGGTCCCGTTGCTGCTGAACCGCTCCGAGGTGAAGCAGCTCTCACAGACTCTGGTCTGCTAATCTTGAGACAATGAAATAGATTGTGCTCAGTTGCAGCATCTCCTGAAAATTTGCTCGCAGGCTGAGGAGAAATTTACAATTTTCAAGGTCGCTCGTGTCCAGAAATCTTGAGACGAAGAAGGTTTGATGAATGTTGGATAAATTGCGTATCAGCTTTACGGGAATTTGACTTTGCCTCTTTGCCTGCCTGTCTCGACTGACTCTTCATCAGCATCCTGTGAAAATCAGAGTCGCAATCTTTGATGCGTGGTCCAGCAGAAAACAGCATTTCCACGCACACGAAAATCCAATGAGCATGCATGCACTGCAGGCACTGGGAGCTCGTCGCTTTCGCCAACTGCATCGAAAATCAAGCCTCAGAAAGGTCCACGTCCACAACGCGCCGCCTCGGCCACTTGTCAGTGACGATGGCATCAGCTGACCGACACCCGACGCCCACAGCTCAAGCGATGTCTTCCGTTCTTTACGACCGACAAAAGCCATAACACAGAAAGCTGATACGGCCGGAGTGGACACGGCGGAAGACACCCAGCGTCTCCTCCACACGGGCCTTCAAGTATCAGCGCAAAGGGCGCGATGATGATGATCAGTCAGCCTGACAGTGCACCGTCAGCCAGTTGTCAGCCGACAGCCTTGGAAGATTCGGACCCTTGTCAGAACCAAGCCCGCCGTTGGCTGGGCTGTATGGACACATTACATCGGCTCTTTGGATAGTGCCGATGTGCATGTTTGCATTTGGCGATAAGTAAGCATCGACTCGTCTCTGCACCACTCGACGCCTCTGAGCCACACACTCCCAGTCGTTAGCTCACGAGATGACGATTGGAGCTCGAGCTGCTGTCAAACGGAGATGAGCTGTCCGTCCACCGGTCCAGTGGACGCGGACACCCCTTGCGCCGTTCTGGACAACGTGAGAGTGAGGAGCCCCGATGCTGTCATGTGGCGAGGAAACAGCTGCTCATCCTGATGTGGCTTGCCTCATAAGGCGCTTGTATGAGCCAAAAGCGCATGTTGGACAGGTGGGACCGAGGCCGTCTGCATGATCTCACGCAACGCTTGGGACCTGGACATGGATACACCCACCCACCCATGCCGCTCTTCAGCTCTCCAGCTCAAGCTAGTGTGTAGGTACACGATAAAGAGCTCATTTGCAAACTTACCCTCTTGAGCCAGCCAACCCAGCTCGACCAAGCCAAATCACACTACGAACACCATGAGCTCGAGCAACAATATTGTGGGCTTGGTCATCGAAATCAATACGTTGGCTACCGAAAGCGTCCCGTCCGCAGCAACTCAACCAGGAGACCAGCCCCAGAGCCAACAGCAGAAGCAGAAGCCTCGCTTCCGGTGCCCGGAGCCAGGCTGCACGCGCACGTTCAACCGCAAGTACACGCTCTCGGAGCACAGCAAGACGCACACGGGCGAGAAGCCGCACGTGTGCCCCGTCAAGTCGTGCGGCAAGCGCTTCACGACGTCGGGTAACCTCTCGCGCCACAAGCGCCTGCACGGCCCCATGATGCCCATCACCTGTCCCGTGGCTGGCTGCGAGTGCGCGTTCTCCAGCGACAGCAAGCTTGAGAAGCACATGACGTTCCACTTTGGCACGGCCGAACACGCGTGCATCGTGCCGGGTTGCGGCAAGACGTTCAGCACGTTTGGCAACCACAACCGCCACATGCGCAACCAGCACACACGTGAAGAGCGGCTACTGATCATGGAAAGAAGCGCCGGCGGCAGTAGCGTCGGCGCGACGAGCCCCAGCGGCTCGGATGAGTGGTCCCAGTCCTGCGCGAGCAATAGCGACGACGATGAAGATCACTTTGAGCTGAGCTCTTCATGGGCGGCGGCGGCAGCAGCAGCTAGAGCTACGACTGCTGGGCTTCCAGCCACCGAGCCGCTGTACAACTACGAGCCGCGCGAGCCGTGGAACCCAGAGATGCTCGAGGCGCTGTCGCTGATACTAGAGGAGAAGATGGTGATCCCAGACAACCAGAGTTTGTGATGATGGAGTTGTACAATGTGACCAGTTGCTAGCGGAGATCATCAAGGGCGTGGCGATGGAGTTGGGGCAGACGCAATGAGTGAGTGGCCTCCAGGAATGATAGAGAGCCCAAGAAGTACTGTAGGAACCAAAACTAACCTTATAAGCGGAATTGAACGTGCTCATCCATCTTTTGTTATCCGTGACTTTGTCAAGCCCCACACATGAACTCCACCTAGGTGGTCTATTGTCAGGCTAGAGAGAGCGAGCCAAACAAAACCCAAGCTACACAATATGTCGCTGACTATCAGTCAGACGCACTCAGCCAAGCCAAGCAAGTACAACCTGACTCTCAGCCTGAAGCTCTGAAGCTCACAAGCGCGCGATGGAGAGATTTTGCCAGTCACTCACCGTTGCGTGCTCAACAAATCTCCGTTGTTTCCTCTCGACGAAGATGATGGCAGGGTCAGCGAGTTTATGCCGCGTTTGGATTACTTCCGAGCTTTGAGCGGTGTCGCAGGAATAATAAATTGATCGTTGTACACTAAGTACACTGACTGTACATATCATCGAGACTGTTGCTGTTGAAGTAAGAACGCTACCGGCCATCCGCCCGACCGAGCGGAGCGACCAGCCCGCCGTTTGTGTCTTACGAGCTGGCGAGAAACCAATTTTCAGCGAGGGCATCAACACTGGAGCAGGGCACCAATGAGAGCGATCTGCAGCTGCACGTCTCAGCAAAGCCACTGAGCCCGCCCCTGTGTTGTGTGGGGCAACAAGGTCTGTTGAATTTGTGGGCAACCCCACCTGGAATGGTATGGCAGCCGAACTTTGTCGCAAGGCGATGGGCGGCGGCTCCAGACCAGAATATCCGTGTCAGGCGTGACGCAAGTCAGTTGTGAGCAGCATGCTGTATCGTAGTGGGAGAAACAATACCAGATCTATCGGCGATGCCATTTCGGCGGGTTGGCTTGAGTCCACGATTATGATCGAAGAGAGGATTTGCGGTTGGACACAGTATGAAAAAGTGGACAGCGCTGGTAAACCTGTGTACAACCTCTATAATACAAAATGTGATACATAAATCCTGTTTAATATCATAGTCCGTGTTATTGCCTACAATCTTAAATCTGGCGCCGAAAATGGCCCGCCTCGCGACCGCATGGGTCAACTTCTTTGGGGATTACCACCTCACCTCTCGAAAGTATCCACTCGAGCGATTTGAAAGCTTCTGAGAAAACCTCACGCGCGATTTTCCTTCTTCAGCTGTTGCTGCTGTTGGTTTCGTCTTGACGAATATGGACGGGCTCGCTCCCAGCTGGGAGGGACGTGGCGTGGCGGTGTATGACAGTCAGTCGCTCGCCCCTCCCGTCTGACCAGGCAGCCTCGAGTTGCGGAGCTCCTCAACCCAAAAGCTCATTTCCGAAATTGCCTCAGTCTGATCAACACCAGCAACCAAGCAACCAGTTGACCATGCAAGCCATGCCTCTCTTCCAGCACAACCTCGACCTGGTGCAGCTCCACCAGCAGAAGACCAAGCAGTCCCAATCTCAGCCTGAACCTCAAGGTCCGCCGTACAAGTGCGTCGAGCCTGGGTGTGTTCGCGCCTTCAACCGCAAGTACACGCTCTCGGAGCACGCCAAGACGCACACGGGCGACAAGCCGTTCGTGTGCCCCGTTGCCTCGTGTAACAAGCGCTTCACGACCACGGGTAACCTCTCGCGCCACCGCCGCCTGCACGGCCCCATGATGCCCATCGCCTGTCCCGTGGTCGGCTGCGAGTGCGCGTTCTCGAGCGAGCTCAAACTCGAGAAGCACATGAAATTCCACTTCGGCACGTCAGAGCACCTGTGCGACATCAAGGGCTGTGGCAAGACCTTCAGCACCGTGGGCAACCACAACCGCCACATGCGCAACCAGCACAACGTGTACGAAGACCAAGGACAGTCCCAGCTCCGCCTCCGCATCTCGACGCCGCTCTGCCGCTCGCCAAAGTCCCCATCGGGCTTCGCGCAGCAGAGTCCCACAAGTGCTGACGACTACTGGCTCTTCAGCCTCGCTAGCAATGACTCCGAGGACGAGCTTGAGGCCGATGGCGAAGCCTGGATCCTCGACTGCGTGGCTAACAGCGAACCAATGACCGCAGAGGAAGCCGCCCAGGACTGGGACCCAAAGGTCCTCGAGGTACTCGCGGTCATGCTCGACAGCGAGACGGAGATTGAAGAAGCGACCAACTAAGTAGATAGCGGCGATTGTACGATAAGACGGATAAGTTACGAGCTGGCGCGATTAGACGCACCCGCTTAGCAGTATAAATTAATGAACCACCATCACAAAACACCCTTGCGTTTCTTAGTTTGCAAGCATGAGGGTTCCAATGGGGATTTAAGTATCATTGTGGGGTAACCAGCCAACCTACTGTGGATCCTGTGAGTGAAATTAGAATCTTGCAGAGAATGCAACTAGGAAATTTCTAATCGTGTACATTGTCTTGTCAGGCTAAATCTCTCCTCCAGTCATAAGCAAAAACGTCGCAGCGTACGACAGCGAGCGATGAGGATGCGAAGGTCCGTCCCAAATCCGAGCCTATCATTGTGATCCCACTCTGCCCATTTGCTTCAGCCTGAAGATGAAACCAGGGCAACAAGCCCAGGCCTCAGCCGGAGCCAAAGCCTGCAGTCCAAGGCTGGGGGGGCAAAAGCACCTAACTTGTTATGTTGGGTGGGACTTTCTCATCTGCCAGAGGGGCCAGCCCTTTTGCGGTTAAGCTATTCTACATTTCTACGTTGAGGGAGGGGCGATGCTGTACGAGTGGAAACTGAGCAAAG
>JAADXK010000648.1:0-18283 GCA_023337805.1 Globisporangium barbulae | reverse complement strand
CGGCTCGTATCAAGGTGATGCAGAACGAGCAGAAGATCCTGGGCCACTCGCCGTACGCCAAGGCGGCGGGCGTGGACCTCTCGCAGGTTGGCTCGAACGCGATGCCTTTCGTTACGCCGGCTCCAGTGCCAGCTCCAGCTCTCGCTGCCGCATCTGTCACGGACGCTGCTGGAGCCTCAACTGGTGCCGCGAGCGGTGATGCCGTGCAGACTGGCGCTGGCTACTAATGTTGAGCTCAGCGAGTGTTCGAGTCCGTTGGTAGATGACGTCAAGTGGAGATTTGTAGTGTAGTGTAGTGTACAGTTTTGTTGCCGTGTGTATCTATGAGTAACATTTCATGAGGTTCTTGCTTTACTGTTGCCGTATTTTGTCACTCAAAGTTGTCTTTCGTGTGACGAGATTTCCACGTCAGTAGGAAGTGGGAAGGCATGCAACGTGCCAGCCATTGACACAACACCAGCTGATCTAAGCAGCTTGCACCATTCCTTGGATCGTTGTTCGTAGAATCTCTCCCCTGCAACATTATCGCTTACACTTTGCTGTTGAAGCAGATCAAGACCCCGAGCAAGATGAGCACCATGCCAGCGTACGTCCCTGGAAAGCGTTGCGAGTCCAAGCATACCACCGGCAGCACCATGAGCGTCCAATACACAACCTAGTGCTAAGCCATTGCAACAAAACAAAACAACACAAAACTGAACGCACATGCTGGTTGCTTGGGCTTTTCGCCCAGCAATCGGGACATGATCGCAGTGAAGACGAACGTGAGCGAGTTGCAAATCGGCACTGCATTCGAGATTTCTACGCGCACACAACCAGCACAGCCATACACATATTGATTGATCGTTCATAGTTTCCAGTGCTCCATTGCAAGGGAGAAAAGCGCAACTGATACTGCCGGCGGCGTACCTGTTGAGCCGAGGAGATAGACGTAGGCGACCGAGCCGCTCTGGTTGAGCGCAAACGGGACGATGAACTGGGGGATCAACAACAAGAAACACGACCGTCGAGTTCAGCGAGGCACAACGAGCCATCTACCGCACACACACGTCGCATGCAATGGACGTAGCCAATCGCACCCTCCAGTTCCTCGCCCAGTGCAGCAGCTGCTGCAGGAACTCGCCGACCGAGTTGCTCTTGCGCTTGTACGTCACGTCGGCCGCGCTCCCTGTCCAGGTAGCCCAGTCAGCACACGTCATGTATACATGTGTATCTGCAGACACGCACCTCGCTTGATAAGCGGGTTGGTGCACCCCCAGAGCGCGCCCACGAAGAGGAACGAGAGCAAAGTGCCGCCGACCGCGCTCGTCATTTTTCACTTTTGTTGGCTTTTCACCACGCTATCAAAATGCCTCTTCCGGTTAAAACCGGTTAACATATCAGTCACTATTGCGCGCGATCTTGAGGAGCATTGAACGCTGCACTTGGTGCGCTTTAGTGGAGCACATGTGCCGCGTATGCTGTATGTGTGCGCATGTGCGTACGTAAATCATAGAATGCGTTGCTTAGTTTATTGTACGTTAACGTTGATGTTTCATGCACGCACAGGCACACACACGAGCGAAGCGTCGCGCGACAATGGAGGCAAAAATGAAGAAGCACGCAGACGTGTCCAAAATGCAAGAACAGGTCACCAGTGGCGGCGAAGTCGGGCGTCATCCCGCTCGACGCTCGCGAACTGGAACTCGCCGGCGTCGAAGGGCGTCCAGCCGTACTTGATGGCGCTGCTGGGCGACGCGTCCGCATTCGTACTGGCGCTGGTAACACACGAGCTCTCGAAGAAGAGTGCGCCAGCGAGCTGCAGCAGCGGCGGATTCTCTTCACTCGCTAACGTGGTCTCTTGACAGTACTCGTCGCTCATGTCTGCGTCGATGATCGCGTTGAACTCTTCGATGCTGCGCGCGAGGCTCAGGCTCCCGCGCTGCAGCTCCTCGAAGCTCCGCGGCGAGCGCGCGACGTCGTCAACTGCCGAGGGCGACGAAGGTCGCAAGAGCAGGTGGTGGTGCGGCTTCTTGGCCGTTGTGACACTGGTGGTGAGAGATGTCGATCGAGGGGCTTGCTGCGGCTGGTACATGGTGTCAAAGTCATCATAGTCGTCGTATGGGGATGCTGGGTCTTGAAGGAGAGCGATGTCCGTGGTGAGCCAGTCCGCGCACGAGTACAACATGGTGGAGCTTGATGACTTGGAAGGCTCTCAGTGGATGGATGATGGAAGTCGATGATGCTGCGCCGGATCTTTTTCGCGAATGAAGGCATCGAGAGCGTTCGTCGCTGGCGGGCTCAACCGGGCACTCTATGTGGTGCTCTCTTAGTCACTTGGTCTGGATCTTTGCGTGCGATGTGGGTTTTCGTGCGATCCCGTCGCCATGTTCCACGCCTTTTCGCCAACGGATCCTCGGCTCCAGAAGTAGGTTGACAAGTGGCCCTAGTTTGGGCTGTTAGTGGCTCTACTTTAACGTGATTCACTTTATTTTTGTCAGATTTTCTAGCGTGGTCCACGCACTTTTCGGAAGTTGAAGTGAAACGCCAACTGCGGCAGAATGTGGAAACCGCATGGTGACACAATGGTGAGGGCGAAGGTGGCGGAGATCAGCTTCCTGCGAAAGCTGCTGCACGTAATGCAGATGCATTGGTCAGTGTGTGTATGTGCTGTTGCGTAACGCAGTAAATGCGTGTGGCATTGGTGATGCTACGCGAACGGCTAACAGCTCTCCTCTCGCTTGTTGTGCTGCAGACGCTGGGACGCTCGTTTAGCAGGGATTCTTACACTGCCTGTTGCACACCGCCACCGATAGCCATGAGCCGTCTGAGTGATGTTGATGCGCCGCCGCCCAAATGGGAAGTGTTTACAGATGAGCAGGGCAACATGTACTTCTACAACGCGCTCACCGGCGAGTCCGTGTGGGAGCTGCCGCCCGAGGAGGACGAAGATGAAGTGACGGACGCCCGTGATGGTAGCCGCGAGGACGCAAGCGCAGAGCTGTGCGCGCTA
Organism: Globisporangium barbulae; assembly: GCA_023337805.1. NCBI lineage: Eukaryota > Oomycota > Peronosporomycetes > Pythiales > Pythiaceae > Globisporangium > Globisporangium barbulae. The sequence continues at coordinate 15,291 of JAADXK010000648.1, read as the reverse complement.
GCGTTCGACCCCGCAGCAAGCTCTAATACATGTCAGTCAAGGCACAAGGACGACTTCTCGGACTTTGAGATCGCGATTGGCGTGATCGATGCGATGACCGCGATGCTCGACAAACTCGAAGACGGTGTCAGCAGCGTCAATGATCAAGGGAGCAAAAGGAAGTCAAAGCCGCAGAAGACGAGGAAGTTTATGTCTCCAGCAGCAGAAGCGAGATTCAAGAAGAATCAAGCGAACATTGAGAAGAAGAAGAAGAGGCTGCGCGAGAAGCTAATGGCAACGTACCTGCGGATTGTGATCCCACCGACTTCCAGCAACACCAACAATGAGCATGAGGATGGAAGAAAACCAAACACGCAAGCTTCGCCGCAAAAGATTGGTCTAAACAACGTGGGAACGCTATTCAACATCGAAGACACGATTCGCTGGAGACTGGAGAGAGAAGTGGAGCAAATCAAGCAGCGGCGCGTGATTCGAAAAGAGAAGCAGAAGCACCAGAAGCAAGTGTTTTCGCTCAAGAAACAGCAGGAAATGCTCAAGAACTTTCGAACCGAGCTCACGAGGTACTTCTTGAGTCAGATTGAGTGCAGCACAGAGCTGCAGCAACAGCGGATCCTGCTGCTCTCGTCACCGCAACAAATTGCTGAAATGGAGCGGAAACGAAAGAAGAGCATGGAGCCGGAGTTAGCGGAGAGGTATGCGAAAGAGCAGCAAACAGCCAGAGTGGACAATCTGAAGAACATCCAGAAGGTTTTCATGTTGATTGACACGGCTGCCCAGGGCAAACTGCATCTGCTGCAGATCCTGTTCGGCATTTTCACGCTTGAGTAAGTCACTTTCTTCACGCCTTTTAAAACATTTGTCCTCACAGCCGGCAAACTAACGAGCTGTAAACACCTACAGACGATCACAGCAGTACGCTCTGAAAGTCCGCGGGCTTGCTGAACTGACCAACTCGCAAGAGATCCAGAAGTTCGTGGTTGACTTTGTGTCGAGTGCGCATGATCATGACTCCACAGTGACGATGGACGAGTTCGTTGACTTCGTGGCGATAATCGAAGACGTGATGGACCACTTTACAAGTGTCAAAGCCGCGGTGAAAGAAGCTGAAGATGAGATTGACGCCACACTTGAAGCTGCGACGTCAAAGCCCGGTACAAGTCTGGTTCGCGCTCGACTTGGAATCGTGTCGAAGAAAAAAATTGAGCAGGAAATAGCTGCTTTGATTGTGACCGAGAAACAGATGCGCCTAGGCCAAGAGCACGAGCACCAAGAAGCCTTTCGCTCCGACGGAGGGTTTGCGCTGGCGCCAAAAGAAGTGTGGGAGAAGAATCACCATCACCGATTCATTCAATTCGACGAAAGCTTGCCGCTGTACTGCTGTTTGTGCCGACGCAGAAAGTGGGAACTCGAGCGACGAGAGTACGAGGAGCACGAGAGCGTGTATCGAAGCAACTGGACATCGCGTTACGCCATGAAATTGAAAGAAGAGGAGCTAAAGCTTGTGGAAAAGGACAATTTTCCGCAACCAACCGAAAATCCAATTACAGCAGCTCAAGACGACGAGAAACTTGTGGGCACAGTAAGCACTCCCATCCCCGAAGTTGACGACTACCCAGCCACAAGCGTGCTGAGCTCGTATCTACAAGGTAACTCTGAAGAAGACGCGATTGTTTTCCAAGTCGTGCGCTCGTTGGTGACGTTGACCGAGCGTCTGATGAGCCAAGACCCCGATAGTGAAACGAAGAGCCCCAAGCGAAGAGTTCACAAGAAAGGTGACCTCACCAGTCTCAAATTGCCAAAGCACAAAAAAGTGAAAGACAAAAAAGCCAAGTCCAAGACAAGTGGAAGCGAGGCGGATGCAAAACTGCAACAGGCGATGAAGGTTTTCGAGGAGGAGGAGGACGAAAGAAAGTTGATACACATCGAAGAAGTCCAGATGATGCTGTTTCTGGAGCGGAATCGAAGAGCGTTGGAGCGGCCTCTCCTCCAAGTCCAAGATGGCGCGTACAATTCGTACATCCGCATGCTCAGTCACATCGTCAATCCGACATCGTTTTTGTATCGGCTCCAGTTTCTGCGATGCCTCCAGTTCACCCCCCCGCAGCAGCTGGTGCTACAAATGCTCGACCGGTCGGAGAAGACTCTGAGCGATGGATCGAGCACCAACTACTTCATTCTCCAGACAGTTCCGTGCCGAGACGATAGCGAGGGTAGCCACATGATCAAGCAGCTCAAAGTCATGGAGGAGAAACTGCAGAGTCCGTTTGTCGCAGAAGTCGTGTCCGTGTCCAAGCACACGTTCCAGTTCTTTGCCGACTCCGGCATGCTTGTCGAATGCTGGCCGATCCTGTTCATCACAACAGAGCATTTTCCAGCAGGATCGTGGCTGCAGCACTTCCGGAAAACCTATCTCGAGACTGAATCCGAGAAACCCGGCCGAGCGTATGCGGACGTGGAGCAGCATCTGTTTACCGTCTTTCGTGAAGTCGCCGCTGGGCTATCCGCCTTGCACAGCCTCGGAGTGCTCCATCTAAATATCAACCTGGACAACATCTATGTGAGTCATCTTGACAGCGCAGGTCATCCACACGTGAGGATAGCTGGGTTCTTGTCGTGCAAAGTCGCCTTCACAGACGAGCAGCTGAAGTCCGGAATGATGCAGCAGTGCATCAACTACTGCATCGCGGCACCAGAGACCCTCAAGGAAGGTACACCAGTGACAGCAAAAGTGGATGTGTGGATGCTCGGATGCGCGCTCTTCGACGCGCTCATGGTGTGGCAAAAGCAACAGCTCCAATCGTACAACATAAGTCGGTCTGACGAAAAGGCGAAGGAAGAAGAGAAAGTGGTCGTGCATTTGAAGACGATTCACAACATTTTACAAGAGATCCCAATCTCGGCGAGCACGGCGATGCGCTCACTGCTTCGGATGCTGCTGCAGCCGAACCCAGCACAGCGCCCCCAAATGAGTCAAGTCATCGACTTCCTCTCCTTTGCTGGGAAGCAAAACCTAATGAGCCATGGATGATGAATATTCACGAACTCACACAAGAAACCGGGTATTCAGCATGCAGATTCAAAGCTTCATGGAAGAGGTTCGCACTGACTCCGCAACATCTTGGGATGCAGCCGAGAAGATGAAAATAACTCGCAATCTGATCGGATGTGGTTAGACTTGGGCGTGACAACTCAAATCCAGCGGTTGTGATGGGAATTACTGTGTCCAAGTGACGCGCCGTTTCGCGCTCATTTATTGCGGATCGCGTCGTTTTATCCGGCGGCAGTAGCTCTCCATCGGTCGCGAGCGTCGGTTGCGTGCACAAGAGAACTCAGAAACAAGGTGCTGGCGAGGTGGCGTGAGCAAGCAGCGCGCGAAAGACATTGGCTGTGTTAAGACTTTCTCGAGAGCATTGCTGTGAACAAATCGACGTAAAGCAGCGGCTGAGATGCCGTCGGGAGAAGCAGGAGCGCACCAAAAAGTGACGCTCAAGGAATTGTTCCAAGCTGCGCAGCAGGATGAGTTCCAGGCCGTAAAGGACTATTTGCAGATCGTGCTTCACGGGGATGACGAAGACGACAGCTCGGCTTCTCCGAGCAAAGACGATCAACGAGCCGTGATCAAGTCGCTTTTGGAATCGAAGACCAAGAACACGCTGCTTCATTATGCGTGCGACAACGGGAACCTGGACGCGTGCAAGTACCTTCTCATGCTGGACGGTGCGGCCGAAAACTTTCTAAACAAGCCGAACGCGTTTGGGCACACGCCGCTGTTCTACGCGTCGAGCAGTGGGAAGTTGCCACTCGTCAAGTGGCTCATCTCGAACGGCGCAGACATCGACACTGACTACAGCGACCACAGCGACATTGTACCTCGTGAAAGCGACCAGGGAATCTTCACACCGCTCCAGATCGCCTGCTTCAAAGGCCACGAAGACGTCGTGAATTTCCTCGTTGAATGCAACGCCGAGCTCTCTGGGACTCGACGAAACGGCAAGACGCCGCTTCATTTTGCGAGCTCGCAGAACCACAAAGGCGTCGTCAAGATCCTCTTGGAAGCTGGCGCCAATGTCCATGCGTGCGACGATCAAGGCAAAACTCCTGTCGATGTCGCCGATGCATCCATGTTGGCGACACTTCTACCTGATGAGCATGGCGGTGGAGACAAAGACGATGATGACATCGAAGCCGCTGTTGATACGGACGACGACGAAGATGAAAATAACAGCTCTCCAGGAGGACGAGAGAGGAAGAGTGCGCTTGAGTGTGTCAGAAATGTGTTCGGAAACGACATTAGCCGCGGATTTCGAAGCAAGACGTGGAAATCCCGAGTCAATGCGATCAACGAAGCTAGCTTTTGCTTTCAGAGCGTCACGAACGGGAAAACTGCGATCAAGCTCTTCGACGGCGCATGCAAGATGCTGGTGCTCGGGTTCCAAGATGCGGTGTCCCAGGTTGTCTCGTGCTGCTGCAACTCACTGTTGAAAGCAGCGTTTAACGCTGTAATGAGCGAGAAAGAATTCCACACGCTTCAGTTCCATCGAGACCGCCCAGTAATTCATGAAATCGCCAATGCGTTGCTCAACCGAGGCGCGGGCTCGAACGAAAAGGACGCCAGCGAGGCCGTGGCTTCACTCTTGTATCTGATCTGCAAGAGCATGGATCTCACGCGATATCTGACGACCCAGATCTCGCAAATCATGACCAGCACTCCAGCCACCGCACTGATTTCCCCATCCAAAGCGACCGAGAGCTCGACATCGGCAGCAGGAGGGAGTGTCTCCTGGCGTCACCAATTAGTCTCAATCAAAATCCTGAACACGATCGCCAGTCAGTATCGACTGGATCAAGCCTCGAGCGGACTGAACCTCGGAGATGCACTGAAGATCAGCATGTCCGCGCTCGAGAATTCGAGTGTCCATGTCCGAACAGCAGCCATCGACTTGCTCGTCCAATGTCTGCTCATTCGGTGCGAGCAGTCTGGTAAGTGCCTCTCCGGACTGTTGTTACTATGTCTAGTAGTATATTCGTTGTTGCTGACATGAAGCATGTACGTCAGAAATGAGCGGGTCCGTGGACGAAATCTACGAGCAGATGAAGAGTTGGGGCGAATCGATCTTCAAACAGCAGAACCAGCCTCTGAAGCCCTCGATTCAGGCAAAGATCAACAACGGATTGAAGAATGCGCTCCAGTCAAGCAAGCGCCTGAACAGTTTGCCCTCGGCGGAGAATGGGCAAGAGCGCACTGCTGCCTCGAAAGCTGAAAACAGCAATACGATGTTCGACGTGCTAACCCCGACGATGTCGCCACGCGCAAAGAGCGCGCAAAAGGAAGACGACCTGCCGTACGCTGAGCCTATCCAGGATCAAAACAAAAACGATGCTGTCGAGATCCTGGAATGTTTTGGAGAAAAGGTGGCGCGCTGCCTGTTCTCAAACGCGTGGGCGCCTCGAGTTGAAGCCCTGAGCTTCCTGCAGAACCAAGTGGACACTCGTCAACTGATCTTTGACTCCAAGTCTTCTACTGGAGATCGCCAGCGCATTTTACTGCGAGCTATCCAGCGAACGCTCCTTCAAGCGCTCCAAGATCGAGTCAACTCAGTCTTTGAGGCTGGCGTGTCGCTGTTGATGGAGGTCGCGATCGCATTCGATGGGTCTGTTGCCAATGTTCACGACAAATCGAGTCTCCAAGACCTTGTGCGGCCGCTCATCCCGCGCTTGCTGGTCAAACTGGGCGATTCCAAGACACGTCTTCACGTGACAACCGAGGACGCGCTCCTGTTGCTGTCACGCCAGTCGAATTCCATCGGACCCGAGTTCCTTCTTGAAGAGATGATCGCGTGTGATCGCAGTGCCTCACCGCAGGCGCTCTCTGCGATCTACTTGGCCAATAAGCTCGGACTGATCTCCAAGCTGCTTTTGGAGTTTGGCGTCCAGGAAAGCTCGACCGGTGATGTGGGGTCGCTTCCGATTCGAAGCGTGCTCCAACCTGCGCTACAAGTCTGTGAGCACAAGGACCAGAACGTGCGGCAAGTGTCACTGCAGATTGTCGCGGATACACTGCAAGTTGCTCGAGCTTCCACAATGCCTTTCTTGGATGCTCTCGCACGTGCATCTCGACAGAAAATCATCTCAAAGCTGGTCGAGAAAGGCGTCCTGGAAGCTGATCTGCTCATGGACGAAGTGGACGATTTTGATGCCGAGCCATCTCGTCCAGGGACGTCTGGCAGCATTCGACCCCCGACTGCCTCGGGCTCATCAACGAAACATCGTCCAGCGCTGTCTAATACATCGCTTTCAGCATCTAGCAGCTCAGCTGCGCAAGCGAGCGCATCGCAGTCCCAACCTGCCGCACTCCCGTACGGCACGGCGCTAACAAGCGAGCAGAAAGAACAGTACGCTGCTATCATCGACGGTCTTGGTGAAGAGCTGGTGCGTTGCCTACTCGACAAGACGTGGGCTCAGAGAGAGGCAGCGATCCGTGAAATCGAGCGCCAAGTAATTTGCACTGCGAACGGGAAAACATCAGCAGACAAGGCTCTGCCAAAGACGATCGAGAGCCTTCGTGTGATGGCCATGGCGCTAGAGTTGGGTCTGAACGACACTGTCGCGCGTGTTTTCCAGTGCTCGCTGCGGCTTTTCCAGATCATTGCGGCAGAGTTCGTGCCACTCGTGACGTCCACGCACGAGTACATCGACGCGATCTTGGAGAATGTCGTCGGGCTCGTGATGCAGAAGCTCGGCGACACAAAGCAGAGATTGCGCTCCGACTGTTTCACGTTGCTGCACTCGTTGGCTGCATTGAGTCACATTGGCCACGCTCGCATGTGCAAAATGTTGGTGGATAAGTACCAGCAGCTGGTGAGTTCGTCTTCGGCTACAGCCTCGTCCCCTCTACTCGCTGGTGAACTCTTGAAGCTATTTACACTGCTGATCAAAGAAGCCCACAACGCGGCAGACAGCTCATCATCGTCCGCTACAGTGCGCCCCGATCTCGCGTCGATCCTCGATTTGATCCGCCCAGCGTTCGAAAACAAGCACGTCGACGTTCGTAATGGCGCAATCGCAACCTATGCGGCGATCTACGAAGTCACGAATGGGGGCAACGATGAATCGTACGGGAAGGGTATCGATTTGAACGGGTTCTTGGCACAGACGAAGCCTGCGATCCGCGAGGCGATCACACGGAGCGTTGTCCAGATCAACAAGTCGCTGCCGCAAGCGTTGTCCAGCGATGGCTCTATTGAGCCAAATGCGCCAGAGATTGACAGCGCACGACAACAACCGTTGGCGTTGGATGTCAACAAGCTGACGCAGATCTGCGGAAGCCAGATCGTGGCGCTGCTCACGTCGATTTCGTCCGCGTCACGCTGCCAAGGGATCGACAAACTCATGGACATGTATCTCGAGTCGCCGCGGCATTCGAACTTCAAAGGGGCGTGGGAGATCTCGTGTCTGCTTGTCAAGCAGCTGCTCTTGGACGGCACGCCGTCGGTGTGCTTGTCAGCGTTCGAGTTGCTTGAACTCCTCGCTGATCCGCCCGGGGACGAAGTCGTGTGTGCAGAATACGCGATTCCGTGGGGCGAGTGGGGCGTGCACCTGATTCTCGGCTCGACCATCCGTAGCGTCGTACAGCAGACTGCGAACGAGAGTGTACGTGTGCGAGCGAGAGCGCAGACGCTGCTTCACGTTGTCGCGATGAAGAACTCGGCTGGCAAGAGCGCGGTCTGCAATGCGCTGCTCAGTGCTCCCGAGCAAAGCGACTTGGTGAACGAGAAGTCCAAGCGCATGAAGAAGATTGCAGTCACGAAGCTGCGATGGCAGACAATGGTGCGACTTGAGCTGCTCTACGACTTGATGACAGGAACCAGCAGTAGTAGCGCTACAAGCGAGCAAGCTCATTCGACCTCGACCGCTCGGTGCAAGTCATCCAGCGGATCGTCTTCGAAGTCTTCGAGTGAACCACTCGGCGTGGACAACGTCGTTCCGTTCCTAGGATCGTGTGTCACACATCCAAGCTCCTCTATCCGAGCAGCCTCGCTCAAAATCATGGGTTTCTTGAGAGAAACTCGACCTGAGGAGTTGCAAAAGTTCATCCAGGACAACTGCTCAGCAGCGCTGCAGCGGCGTCTGCGCAGCTTGCTCACGGACAGCGACGATGGCGACGCAAACAACGCCGACCACTTCAACGCAGACGATGCGACGTGTGTTCGTGGGAGTCGGTCGTCCCATGTCCGCCGCATCGCAGCACTGCGGCCGCCGCGATCCGTTCCAGTGGAGGAATCGAAAATGGCTGTCGACGTCTTTCCACCGCCACATTCGGCGCCAGGGAAAAGTCGAAGATCTGGAGACAATGGTGACGATGACTCGATGAACGACGGCTCGTACGTGGTGATGCACCGCGGAGACCGGGACGAAAGTCGAGGGGCCTCGAGCTACCCTGCTAGCCAACAGCAACAGCAAGTGCCGATCTGGCTTGAGCAGCAGCCGCCTCGGAAAGGCGGCAGCGCTCTGTACGGAGACGGCGAACCCGAGTCCGCGATCGGAGGCGGCGCTGCTGGGCTCATGAAGATGCGACGGAAGAGCAGCTACCGGGGCAGCAACAACGGCGATAATGACAACAACGACGACCGGCGGGGCGTCTCTACGCGGTACTCCAGCGGCGTCCAAGGATACTGACCAAACTAGCAAACTAAGCAAGACCACAAGGCCAGAGCAAACATTCATTCTGAGAGGTATGAAGCTAATGGCGACTTCTTTTCAGCATGGGCCAACGATAAGCACCTACCTCACAGGAATAACAAGGTTTCACGTACGTACTTCATAACAAAACCTGCACCTCTGCTCACTCATCACTCAATCTCCACTGCTGTGTCTGCTGACTTTCCAGTAGCAGTCCTCCTGGCTTCTGCCACTTCTCGCGCTTTCTTCCTCAGTGGACTACTGGAACTAGACTGTGAGGCTGTCTTCGCCTCTTGGGTGGACTTGCTGCTGCTCTGTTCCTCGTTGTCGTTGTCCTCGTCAAGCTTGAAGGATGCGAGCAGCCCAAAGTGGTCCGAGGGCCACAGTCCGTCGCTGATGGGCTCCTTCCCGACGATCTCAATCCTCTCAAGCACAGCAGCAGAAGACGCCGCGAAGGCCTCTCGCAGCGACGTGGGGCCAGCGTAGAAGTACATGCGGTCGAGACGGCTCTGGAATGCCTTGCTGGACACGAGCGCGTTGTTTTTCCCGTCAAAAGTGCAGCCGTTCTCCTCCGTGTTGCCGTCCACACTGAGCCACAGGTCCTTCCAGCCAGCCGGCAGGCCCAGCGTCGCCAGATCGATCTTGCTGGCACTGCTGGCTTCTGCTGGTGCAGCGGCCGTTGAGTCACTTGTCCCAGTAGAAGCCTCCAAGCTCTGCAGCACCTGTTTCTCCTCAGATGTCGCCATGCCCAAGAAGCACTCCTCGTGGTACCACAACCGAATCTCGAGCGTCTTGCCACCCGGGAGCGTGTCCTTCGCCAGTTTGCCCACGCGCACGGCATCCTTCGCGATGGTCTCACCGCATTTCCGGCACTTGGAGCGCGCGCTCTTGGCTTTCTCCACCTCAAGGTCGGCCACGGCATTGCCCAGTCGTGCGTCGAGCACTTTCATGTCCGCGCGCATGAGGTTTGTGTCGCCCATGAAGATCGCGCCCAGGCACGTCTTGTTCTTCGCGCTCTTCTGTTCGACGCGCTCTTCCAGAAAGCGCATGGCCTCCTTAAGCTGCGACACGCGCGCGCGACTAAACTGCGGCATGCTTTCCAAATGCGACGTGCCTACGAAGAGGCTCTTGCCGGGAGCCACCTCGACCTGCATGGCCACGAGCTCGCGGCCCATGCCCGAGTTGGCGAACGGCAGCGTCTCGAGCGCGAGCACGGGCAACGCGCTGAAGAGCACGACGAAATACGCCTCGGAGAACGGCGGTGCCACGTCCACGCTGCAGTCGTAGAACCGCGTCCAGCGCTAATGACATTGCACGTTAGGCTTTAGTGAGTCTTGTGGGGCAAGTGGGTTAAGAAATGGCGGTTGATATGTTGCATGCATTACCTGCTTCTTGAGCATCGCGAGCGAGTCACGCGTGACTTCCTGGAAGCCCACGATCGCGGGTCGCGCGCGCTCAATGACGCGCCCGATGGCTTTCATGCGCAGCTCCATGCACACGGGCTCGAAGAAGACGTTGTACGTCAGCACGCGCAGCTTCATCATCTCGCGCTTCTCGCTGTCACACATCTTCTTTCACCCTCTGTTCTGATTCTGATTCGGAAAAAGGCACCGGAAGCGACGCGTTCGTTCTTACAGCTCGCCTCCTTGATGCAAGAAGTGCCCATGGAGAATGCCGAGGAAGACGCTGGCGTGCAGCTGCCAGCCATCCGCGTAGAGCAGAGTGGGATCACTTCTGCGCGTGATCCCCCCGCAGACGCGCCCGCTTCGAGCGAGGACGAAGCCCACGCCACAGAGCTCATGCCGCTGCCAAACCCTTCAGCCTCAAACGCACGGAGCGACATGAACACCACCACATCCGCAGAGCTAACGGAGAGTGTGAAACATCAGTCGCCACTACCTCCACCTCCTCAACCTCTGCCAGTGGGCTTTTCAACGTATCTGCGCTCTGTCCCTGGTGATGCGAGCAGCGGATGGAGCAGCTCGAGAAGGACGGGCCGGCGCACTCCAACGGGGCCAAGTGCTCGCGTTCCCCAAGGGACTCATAGTAGCAGCACCAGCACCAGCTCAGCACTCGCAGCTTCATTCGTGTCTACTGACAGTGCTGACGCAAAGGAGAAAGACGAAGCTGGTGGTCGCGCTCTCAGTCGTAAAGGAAGCAATGTGGTGGCCACGGAGCCTCGACTGTCTCTCGAGTCTTGTCTGCCCACGGCTCCTCCGCTTGAGCTATTAGATGCCCAGCCATTGGTTTCAACAGAGCTATCAGAGGAAAGCGACAGCCACGCGGCTACAGGTGTCGATGAGCTAGCTGCAGCCCAGCCAGGAGCCGTAGAGGTAGCTGGGCAGCGCGCACCATCAGACGGCCCAAGCGACGAGAAGGATGCCGACACTGACGACGGCTCGCTTGTCTGCGTGTCTCCGCCGAGCGAAGCGGAACAAGCCAACGAGCGCGAGACCACCTTGAGTTTGAGCGCATCAGTTCCAGAGCAAGGGTCCAGCGAGCCTCAACCCGACGAGCGTCATGAGCACGAGGTAATCGAAGACTCAAGCTCGTCGGTTCAAGTCGCAGTGCCCAGCGAGAGTCCGACAGACGAAGATTCAAAGCACCAGTCTCCACTGAGTCCGGTAGCGACTTTGCGTCGCACATTCATGACTGAAGTGCACGAGAGCAGCCCTCACGAGACCACCATCAGCACCAGCACTCCGGACGAACCTTCTGTAGCAGAGGGTGAATCGGCTTATGATGTTGAAAACCTCACTCAGCCGACAGTAGTCGTCCACGAGGTCGAGAGCGACTGGATCGCGTGTGTCACGGACGCGGGCGTGGCCTACTACTACAATCCACAGACCCAGGAGTCCCAGTGGACGCCACCTCCACCGCATGCAGTACCGGTGAGCACCAGCAACACAACAGGCGATACGACTGACTCTAGTTCAGAACCCAACGCCGCTTCTTCCTCGACTTTGACTCCACAGGACGCGCTGTTCGCTGCTGTCGCGGGCGTTGAGCCGTTCGCGAGTCAGCTGCAGACGATGCTGCAGTCCGGCGCCAACCTCCATGCAGTGAACGACGCCGGTCTCACGCCTCTGTACGTTGCCTGCCAGTGTGGCAACATCCATGCTGCCTCCTTGCTGCTCTACTATGGCGCTAGACCCGATGGCGTCACGAGTGCCTCAGCTTCACCCTCACTGCTCAGTGCAGCGTGTCGACAGAACAACGTGGAGCTCATCCAGCTTCTTCGCGAGTACGGAGCTCAAGTGGTCACTGCTGACCGAGACGGCAACTCGCCCTTGCACGTAGCGATCGCCTCGCAGAGCTCAGACGCGCTGTTGCTGCTGCTGGACCTGGTCAGCGCCGATCCATCATCGAGTTCGTCCTTACTGAATGACTGTAATAGCGACGGCGAGACGCCACTGCACCTGGCGGTGAAGACGGGGTACGTGGACGCTGTGCGCGCGCTGCTGCGGTACGGCGCCGCAACTGACGTGGAGGACTCACTCGGACGCACGCCGCTGGTGCTGAGTATCATGGAGAACCAAGTCGCGTGTGTCCAGCTGCTGCAGACGGCCAGCAAGGAGTCTGGGATGAGGTTCAGTGATGGGGTTGCGTATGAAGCCACTACGAGAAACCCGGAAGCGCTGACAGGTTCGCTGACAGCAACAGCCGATTTGGACAACCTGCAGGCGTACGTTTTCCAGCTGCTGTCCAGCGCTGCTGAAGAACGACCAGAGCTGCACCATGCTGTCTACCAACTTTGCAGCGAGACGCACCAGCAGATGAGCTCACTGACCTCGGAACTTCAGGTTTGTGTTCATGAGAGCTACGGTGTACTAGTCATGGGGCTAACCATTGGGTATTGGGTGGGCTGGATGGTTGGTGCGGGTTGATAATGTAGAGTGTGAAGCAGACGGACGACAAGCGCGACGCTCAGATTCAACAGCTCACTCTTGAGAACACTAGTGTCACCCAGGAGCTCACCAAGGTGTACACATACACATATCTCTGCTTGCGATCAATCAGCCAAGGATTGCCAATGACCTAGGCTAACTCTTAACAATGGTGCATTGTAGAACCGCGACGAGCTCTTGCGTGTACAAGAGCAGCTCAATGCCCACCAACTGGAGCTCAACACGCTGCGCGCTTCCCACCAGGCGCTGGCGTCGCGCTGCGAGATACTGGACGGCATCGCGAGAACGGCGCAGGAGAAGCTCAGACGCGAGCGCGCGGAGCACAATCACTACGAAGAGCAGCTGCAGCTTCACTTGAGCGCCACGACGGACGAGAACGCGAGGCTCGTCACGACTCTAAGCGAGTTGGAGGCGACGTGGGGCCAGCGGCTCGAGCAGCAAAATCAACAGCAACAACTTAACCAAGTGCTTAGTGAAGAGAAGAGCGCTGGAAGCGGCAATGAGGATGAGTACTACTACACTCAGTATGGAGAGCTAGACCAGGAAATCGCAGGCGATGCGACGGGGGCCTCGTACGAGTACCCGCAGTACTACAGTACCGAGGGCACTGGGACTTTGACGCCCATCGACGAACCTGGCGAGTACTACTACTCGAACGAGAATGAGAGCGACGATCTTGTCTACCTGGACGAGACTGAAGAGCGAAATGACACGAGGACGTCTGCTGCGACACCACCGATCTCTCCCTCGCGGGTCGGCGCGGTCTGGAACAAATTCTTTGAGAACATGGCCGTTGCTGCCGAGAAACAGGCAGTCTCCTCTCCACAGCAACAGCAGCAGGCTGTCAGCAACAACAGCCCAGCAAGCGGTAGATCGATGTACAACGAAATGGCGAATGCAAGTCCAGCGGCCGTGTTCATGGCGATCCGCAGGAGCAATTTTGCTGAGCTCCAGCGCCTTCTGCTCAGCGGGATGGCCGCGAATGTGCGCGACATTGGCGAGAAAGGCACGCCGCTCCACTTGGCGTACGTATTGTATGACACCAGTTTGTACGTCGACACGATTTAGTGTAGGCTTGGTAACATTGTTCTTCGCGTGTTCATGTTGCTGATTCAGGTGCGAGCTTGGCGACCTGGACGCCATGAAGCTGCTGTGTGAGTTTGCAGCGGACGTGGAAGTGCGCGACGAGGCGGGCAACACGCCGCTGCTTGTCGCGTGTTCACAGGGCCACTACGAGTGCACCAAGTTCCTGCTGCAGAGCGCCGCGAGTCTCTTGGTCGTGAATGCAAATGGCGACTCAGCGCTCCACCTGGCGGCCTGGGACGGCAGCGCCGACTGCGTGGAGATCCTGTTCGAGTACGGCGTCGACCCGCTCGCGATCAACAGCTTTGAGCTCACACCATTGGCGAACCTCAAGACCCGCTCGCCACTGCGCCACAAGTTTGATGAGCTAGTGGACGAGCACCCAATGAGGCGAACGCTCGTGCTGCTTGAGGAGATGGAGCAGCGGGCGCTCGAGGAGCGAGATGAGGCAGAAGAAGAACAAGGTGAGAACGAAAGCCAGATGCAGGAGCCAGAGCACCACGCGACTCGAGTGGGGACCGACAGTTACGAGAAGAAAAAGAGCAACTCGAACCCCAACCAGGCCGGTGAGCGAGAGCGTTCAAGTGCGATCAAGACGTCATGGAAGGTATGAAGTGGACACTTTTTTCGAAGTGTCTCGCCAAGGTGGACACTGTGTGAAATACTGTATTGTGTGGTTCAAAAGAACTAACTAGCTTTGTATATTTAGGACTGGCTGCTCTCTGGCTTTGGCGCAAAGACCAAGCGAGAAGAAGCAGATGAAGTGGAGGATGAGGAAGAGCTCGATGGCCAAATAGATAGAGACGACGAGTTTAGTGACGACAGCGACCAGGTGCAAGACGCCATTGTGGAGAATGAGGACGAGAGGGACGACACATTCTCGTTTAAAGAATCGCTCCATCACTACGAGCCACTGAGGCCCCCACCTGAGATCGAAGCAGAGCTGCTGAGAGCCAAGTTGCAGCTGCAGCGGCCCGCGACGCTCACTTCATCGAGAAGTTATGAGAGCAAACACCAAGACGATGATGGCGAAGACGATCGTTTGACGCCTACTGGAAACGCGGCTGGAGATGCACCTGACAATAGCGGTGGCATGCAGTATCAGCACCAGCACCAGCACTTCGTGGCGGCCGACAGGATGCGGATGATGGCTGCGAAGCCCAGCAAGAAGCCTCCGAGCGCGGCCGCCAACCTGCGCGCGCGCTACGTGGACACTTTCAACTCTGCCTAAAGCGCTGCTCAGTGACTCAAACGTGGAAATCCCAACCATTTCCTGCTATAAGACGTTCTACTATCATCGGAATACCTCAGCTACACTCGTAAAATTCACACACACAAATATCTGTAAACGCCACTACGCTACACTAGACAGTGTCCATTTTCCATCGCGAAGCTTCCTTCAGAGAGTTAGTAGCCAGTACCAGTCTGCACCACATCATTATTACTAACAGCAGCTGGGGCCCTGAAGCGACAGACACAGGAGCTGGAGCTGGCACTGGAGCCGGCGTAACGAAAGGCATCGCGTTCGAGCCAACCTGCGAGAGGTCCACGCCCGCCGCCTTGGCGTACGGCGAGTGGCCCAGGATCTTCTGCTCGTTCTGCATCACCTTGATACGAGCCG
>JAADXK010000647.1:0-18289 GCA_023337805.1 Globisporangium barbulae | reverse complement strand
GTGCAGAACGACGGCGCTGTACGAGCAGGAGCCGCCCAGCGCGATCGTGACGGTCGCCAGCTTTGCATTCGTGCTTGAGCCATGGTTGGAGGCAGATTGGGTCGTCATCTGGAAATGCAAAGCGACGACGGGGTCTGTGGATGGGTCCACGAGCGCGTGGTTCGCATTGTCCGCGAGCAGTTTCTGGAGCTTGGCCGTCGACTGTACGTACAGGCAGTTGTCTCGCTGCGGGCTGGCGGCCGTGGATGGTGGCTCTGGAGTGGCGATAGCGACACCGCACACCAGCGCAGCCCCGACAGCTGCATGCAACGCGACCTCTTGCAACGCGACCTCTTGCATCGCCCTACTGCCGGTGCTGCTGGAAGTGGTGCTCATTGTCGTCGTGGCGTTCTTTCGCTGCCTGCTGCGCTCTTCTTGCTCGCGGGTGGCGCTGTTCGTCCCGAAGAAACTGACACGAAACCACTAGTGCGTCACTACGCTGCGATTGACGAAGTCGCAGGATGAGCCTCCGCAGCAGCAGTGTAAACAGGGGCGGTGTAGTAGGTCGTGAAAGCGAACTCCAAGACAGAAAAGCTGGCGCTTCCTGGCACACCCTGTTGATGTATTCTCCTTGAGGGATAACCCAAACTGATGCCCTGCCTGACTTGGGCTCTCACCATTGTCCTCTATCCTTATCCTAGAAAAGACGCCAGCAAAGCTAAGCTAGGAGTTGAAGCTCGCTGATTGGCCAAGGCTTGTTCTGGTCCTCGCTCTACTACAGGCGGCTTTCTTGGCTTGTTCTGCAAACGACAAAAAAGGAGCACTTACCACCAATTAGGGCAAGAGGAGAGTGAGTCCTGCAACTATTCAAGCGTGCAAAGAAATGTACCACTGCTATCATTTACTGCGGTATTTTTCAGCTAAATGTGTTTACACCGATAAACCCGACGGTGTACCTATTGTGTTTGCATTCAGAAGATGTATACACATCAGTATATAGTGTATACACATGGCGTTTATATTCACTGATGTATTCACTAAAGTCCGTTCACACATTGCCAAATGAGCGACGAAACGGCGGAAGAGTAACCAAAGTAGACAGGGGTGGGTAGCGAAGCGAGAGAGCGTAGGCCCCCTGATCTGCGTAGGCGGGGCCAGCGATCGCAGTTTACCGAGCGGAGTACGCAACACTAACCAGGACTTAGTTTATTTTTTCCTCGAGCATGGAGACGCAAAGCGTTAGAGTGCGAGAAACAAAGTACATTTATTTGTGCAGTAAAATACATGTAACTTGCACTTGGTTTACTTATATATTCGTTATAAATAGATTTTGTCTGATGAATAGTTGCATAAAGCGAATAGTTGAACGCCAGATATCGTGCATTTCATCTTTTTTGTCATCCTCAAATCGTCCAGATAAACGGGATTAGGTATACTTAGACAGGGTTTGCTAACTCGATCACTATTGTAAATGATGGTATTAAATAGACTTATTTAAATCAATCATGTCATAAACCCAGCATTAAAACAGAAGTTTTGTACCGCTGGTCGGCATTCTGTGGGCAGGGTCGCTGCGGCTGCGCCGATCAATAACAGTATGTCATTTAGCTGATAAAGTTCATCGCATATCGTGATTGCTGTGATTGCTGCAAACATCGGGGCTCCCTGAATTGCCTTACTGATCCCTCCGAAATCGCCCCCAGGACCTACCATCCTCGAGCAATTTTGCACTCGTGCTTGGCAGCGTTTGTGCCTCGTAACTGTGAATCATATCTACGAGGCAAAAGCTAGCAACAAGAGCGCAAAATCGCCAATGATATATTCTACAATTTTGCTTTTGTCATCAGTTGGCATGGCAGCAGCATGTGGCCAGCGGCGCCATCCAGCGGCCAACGCAGTTTGTGCGCATGTTGGATCTTTAACTTGATCTACTCATCCGCGGGCTTCAGCTCGATGAGTCGTGTGTAAGGCAGATATAGGGCATTGTATGCCATGCGAAATGGAAAATGATGGATTTAAGTAAAACTGCCCAGAATGTCTGACTTGAAACCAGACTTTCCGGTCTGACAAAATCGAGCATTTTTAAACCTGTCCCTCATTATCTGATGATGGGATGTTAGGGTACAGGACTCATGACACAGCGTTCGATCAACGATAGTTTGGCAATAAAGATGTTTTTGTCTTAAATCAGGGTAGATCACACAAGGATGATTGCATTAATAAGGGTGGAAATCTAAATCGAGTCATAAAATACTCATTTTGCACCCCGATTTTGCCAAAATAAGTGAAATGCAAAATAACTGCTCTTCTTGTCGTTTGCCCTACAGTGCCGCGTACAAGCCCCACAGACCATAGAAAGAGTACCGCCGCCAACAAACCCTCCGACTGGCTTCTCGTTCGAAGCAATGGCCACACCCTCGCATCGCACTCCTGTGACGACGTCGGCTACACCGCCAACCACCACCGGAGGCGCATTTAGCACTGACTGGCTCATCCTAAGCCACAACCGCAATCGACTGGATACCCACCATTCTCGTTTGCTTCACCCGCTTCATCAATGCCAGCAGCACCAGCCAACCCAAACGGGGATGGCTTCTCGTTCAAGTCTCTAGCAACGCAAGGTGTTTTATTTGGAAAACCAGCAGCGCAAGCTCCGCCTGCTACTACCGCACCAACTTTTGGATTTGGGACCGGAGCTCAAGCAGCTCCAGCTGCACCTACTACCGAGTTGTTTGGCCAGCTAACGACAGCTGGACTTGGGTTTGGAACCAAGCCGTTGCCATCTCCAGGTCTGTTTGGAAAGAGAGTGACACCGCCTTCGTTCGAAACTGCTGGGGTTTCGTTCAAGCCGTACGCTGACAATGCTGCGTCTGCAACAACACGATACCTGGCTTGTTTGGGACCAGAGCGTCACCAGTTCCATCAAGCAACAAACTCTGACAACACTGCAAGCACCTACACGGCAGCATTGCCGTCGACGGGTATGTCTCTCTTTGACAAACAAGCCACAAGAATGAATCGCACGAAGAACCTAACGTTCGGCGTCCCCACGCACACCATCAAGGGTGTCTCGACATGTACTCTTTCAGGCGTGAGCGGGTATGTGTTCCAACTACACACTGAGATGGACAAGGACGCACTGGCGTGGTACTAGCAAAAGATCCCAAAGAAGCTCGTCGATCTCGTCGCTGAAGCCGCGAAGCTGCTACCGGCGTGCATGATGAGCCTGATAGCGCAAGTCAACACTTCGGTGCAGCTCTCAGCAAGGGCAACCGGTGCATCTAGTTCGACTCACGCTCTAGCAACTACCAGCCAAAGAGAATTTGGTGCCCTCGACTGCTCTCAGGATCGTGCCTGTGGTCCACCTGGAGTGCGAGCTTGAACCGCTCCTGGAGCTCCTGCCGCCGCACCTGAAGCTCGAAATTCTGAAAATCGTCGACTATGAGAAGAAAATGGTCGACATCTACCTGGACGTCAGCCGCTCGCCGCACGCGTACACAACCAAGAAGGAGCGCTTTATTCTTGGCAGCGACCTGGTCACCAAGAAGGACGTGGACTTCATCGTGCAGCGGCTCGGCGGTGAGGACAAGATCGGCTTTGACAACTGCGCGGGCATCGACAGGCAGCTGCACCGCGTCTCGGTCATGCACAGCAAGACGAACGAGATCTATGGCATGACGCTGCGAGTGGGACGAGCGCTCTAAAATGCCGTAGGCGTGCTGCAAGATCTGCTGTTGAGCCAGGAGCACAAGCGCAAGACCATTTTGCTGCTGGGCTACCCTGGATCGGGAAAAACAACGCTGATTCGCGACATTGCACGCTGCGTGGCTGAGACGGTCAAGAACGTGTGCATCATCGACACATTGAACGAGATCGGAGGTGATGGGCTCGTGCCGCACGCATGTGTGGGCTTTGCGCGCCGCATGATGGTCAAGGCGCTCGAGCAGCAGGCGAGAGTGATGATCGAGTGCGCGCAGAACCATGCGGTCGAGACGCTCATCGTAGACGAGATCGGTCGCAAGGCCGAGGTGGACGCTGCGGGTACCGTGCGTCAGTGAGGGCCTCGACTGATTGCGATCGCTGATCAAGAACCAGGCTCAAGGGACTCATCGGCGGTGTGCAAAGCGTGACGGTAGGCGACGCTGCGGCCCAGAAAGCCCCCGGCAAGGGCAAAGTGCAGGCGGTTCGCGATGGGAACCCGATCTTTGACGTCATTGTGGAGCTCGGCAACGTGGACCGCGGCAAGTGCAGGATCATCTGGGACACGGCCGACACCCTCGACAGCATTCTCGTGGGCCATGGGTATGTGTTCGACACGCGGCTGCTGGACTTCCACATGCTGGGCATCCACGAGTTCGCTGAGAGCTCATCGCAGGCTCAGACGCTTTGAGACGGCGGCCATGAAGCCTGTGGTTAGTGTCCGACAAACCTGAGATCAATGCTAATATAGACCGCTTATAGATCATTCATTTCTGGGTCGCAATTAACATTCACATGGCTACACTGTCAGCCCCCTCTTTTCAGTCGCGGCGGCTGTAACCGAGCCCGAGCTCCGGGTACTGGAAGGGCGGGTCGGCGTCTTCCTCGGTCGGGTCCTCGGGGAGCGAGTCGGCGTCGATGGGCCACGGTTGGCCGAGCCAGATCGCGCGCTGCGGCGAGTGGTCCACGCGCTGGTCCTTGGTGAGCGGATGCAGGAAGATCGAGAGCGCGCCGCGGTGCAGCGTGAAAAACGATAGCAGACGCACGAAGGACTCCTTGGGCACCCAGACTTCGAAGCTGCCGCTAGGGTGCGGCCCCACGGGCTTGCGGTTCATGGGCGGCGGCGAGCCAACGAGCGCCGGGTACTGTTTTTGCGAGACGCCGTGGAAGACCGCGATGAAGCTCGGGTCGCTCTCGACGCGCTCGAGCAGCAGCCGCCGCAGCGCGTCGGCGCGCGCGAAGCCCTGCTCGCTGCGGTTCTCCAGCCAGTAGACGTGGAAGTGCCACTCCTTGATCTCCTCGTCCTTGTTGGTAGCGCCCGAGATCGTCATGGCGCTTGCCTTGCTTGTCGTTGGTGATCACTTGTTGCGTGCGTCGCTGGAGCTATTTCTGGAACTGACAAGCGAGAACACAGACCGACCGCTCACATACTATTCTCAAGTGCTCTTCAGTGTTTTCCCTCACAAAAACCAGTGTTCCATAAAAATGTTTCAATTTAAAATGAACAACTAGACATTTTGGACACTAGTTCTTCCTCGAATCGTACGACTTCTCTTTTTCATCCTCTTCACCGAACTCGTCGGAACAATTTCTCTTGTTCACGTCGCTTGCTTGGCCTAGGAGCTTTGCTTTTTGCATGTTTCGTTGGGTAGGCGGTTGCGCTGACTGACTTTCTTGGAACTGTTGCATCTTGCGTGTGTGCTATTCTTCTGGTTGACCTTCGGTCCCTTCTTTCGAGGCCGTGTGCGCAGCACCAGCTCCACTCTTTTTTCCCTCGCTTAAGAGCTCGTGAGCACGTCGACGAGCGCGATGACGATGTTGGCCATCTGCGAGTACATGCCGAACTTGGAGGCCTGCGCCATCTGCGCCGACGTGTTCATAAGCTGCTGCGGCGCCTTCTTCTTGCTGCTGCCACCGTCCTGGAGCATGTCGCTCGCGATCTCTTTGCTGCCCTTGGAGCGCACGTCGCGCAGCTTCTTGCGGAAGCGCTCCTTGACCCAGCCCTGGATGCGCAGCACGACGGCAAACCACTCGTCGAACTCGAGCGTGCGGATGGACTTGAGTACAAAGAACTTGCGGCGCAGGTTTTCCTCCTCGTACGAGATCATCATGCCGAGCACAAGGATCACGAACACGTAGCCGGCGTACTCGAGGTAGTAGTTGGGCGAGAGAGAGCTCGCAGCAATGATGATGCCGATGGCAACCACCGCGGTCGTGTAGGTTGCGTAGATGAAGCGCACGCGGAAGCCTGAGCGGTGCGCGAAGAGCACGGCGTTGAGGAAGCCCATGTAGTACACAGGCTTAGGCTTGCCGGGCGACGTGTGCTCCGCACGCCGGATCTCGTCCGACTTAGCTCCCGTGGACACGATGAGCAGCAGGATACCCATGCACGCCACGTGGCTCGCGATCACGAGCGACGAGAAGATCTGTGTCGAGCGCACATAGCCGCCCTTGTTAATCAGTACTTCGAGCACGCGGTCCTTGGACTTATCCTTGATGCGCGCTGCATCCACCACGAGCTTCATGCGCACGGTGTCGCCGTTGTTCGCGGGGAATTGCGCATTGACGGCGTTCGCGTCCAGTCCGACGCCGTCAATGTCTGCAACGACCGTCGAGTCCCGCGTGAGCGCAGCGTTCTTGGCGTCCTCGGCCTCTTTGACCCACTTGGCGTAGAACGCCTTGCCCATGAAGTACATGAAGAGCGCGGCCGAGAGGTAGAGCGGCACGGTGATGCCGAAGCGCATAACGAGCGCGTAGTCAAAGTCCGAGCTGTCAACGAACCGGTCGGGCTTGACCTGCAGGAACTTGATGTCCTGCAGCAGCAGCACGAGCTGGTTGAGCAGCAGCGTGTAGATCGCGAAGCGGATCGTGCGGAAGACGCCCTGGTGCAGCGAGCCCGAGTTCGGGTTCTCGTACGGGAACGGGTCGATGAGGTACCAGTAGCGATAGAAGCACTCCTCGACCTCCGGGTGACGAAACTTCTGCGACCAGAGGTGCATGAGCGCCTTCTTGCTGAACTTGTCCGCCTTGAGATCCGCCACGGCGTCCGAGTCCATCGTCCCGGAGAACGGCAGCTGTAGACAGAAGTTGCGCCGACGCAGCAGCTCCTGGCGGTACTGCGAGACCATGCCGCCGATGACCGAGATGCCGTAGTTGATCGACTGGTACGAAATGTCGGTCGTGCTGTCGAAGTGGCTGCCGCCGTCTGGCAAATATTTGCGCGCGACCAGCATCGTGATGAAGTAGGCCAAGAAGATGCCCCAGCCGATGATGCAGCTGCGCACGAAGCGCATGCGCGTGATGCCGAAGATCGGGATGAGCAGGATGAGCAGCGGGATCACCGGACCCTTGACCTTCTCGATCGGCTTCTTGGCGATCATGATGCTCGCGACGATGATGAACACGGCCATGGTCATGGCTTCCAAATGGCGCTTTCCAATGGGCGTGTACGAGAGCAGGATGCCGAGCAGGAACACGGGCAGGATGACGCCGAACGACAGGATCTGGATCACGTGCTTGTTCTCCTCCGTGCGACCCAGCGAGGCGCTGACGTCCCACATGCCCGAGCGGTACTCGTGCGCGTAGAAGATCGCGAGCGACACGAGGCCGATGGCGAAGCAAATGCGCACGCGCATCACCGACGTCTCCTGCGCCACGTTGAGGTAGTTGGACTCGTAGTACGTCGGCGCCACGTCCGAGAACGACAGCAGCTTGCCCATCTCGGTCTGCTGCTGGATGCGCTGGAACTGGTCCGTGTAGTACGACTTGGCGCGGATCTGCTTCATGATCTCTGGATAAGCGGGCATAAAGGAACACAAGTGGCCGTGAGCATACAAGCAAACAAACAATTGCATCACGCAACGCAACCCTGAATAAGGAGTGCACTTGTTGCAATGAACAGCAAGCAAGCAGACAACATACCGTCAAAGCCGCCGTTGTAGTTGGGCGGTGAATTGGCCTTGAGAATCATGGCGTTCGCGTCTTCTTCGGTGTACACGACGGTCGAGTGGCGCGTGGCGCCGCTGGCGCGCATCACGCTGGGGCTCTGGCTGTTGCTGTGGCGGTCGCCAGCAGAGCGCTTGCTGGCGCGCGACTTGCGCGCTGTGTCCTTTGGGGTCATCTGTAACTCGACAAAGGAGCTGTTGCGCTCTTCCATAATATAGGGGGTCTCTAGTGGGTTGTTCATGCACGTTGCGCGTGCGG
Organism: Globisporangium barbulae; assembly: GCA_023337805.1. Classification (NCBI taxonomy): domain Eukaryota; phylum Oomycota; class Peronosporomycetes; order Pythiales; family Pythiaceae; genus Globisporangium; species Globisporangium barbulae. Next base: position 10,408 of record JAADXK010000647.1, on the reverse strand, counting down.
TGTGTCGATCAGACGCGTGTTGTGTGGCTTGCAATCCAGAAACAACAACGCTGTTGTCCCTCGTCACGCAAACTAAACAACTCGATCGAGAACGAACGAGGTGGAGAAGTGATGCGGTTGCTGCTCTCTGGTAGGAATCCTACACATACACACACACAAAGAAGTCGTGTTAGCGCAAGTCGCACAAGCAAGCAAGGAAGCAAGCACGAGAGACGCACTCAGCCGGGAGTCGCGGCTGGCAGTGCCTTCTTCTTCTTGCTCGAGCCGCTAAGAAAAGGAGACTGACCTGGTAGAGGCAGCGCGCGCTTACTTGCTCAGTCGCTCGCGGAAAGAAGTGCGATGCTTGTGGCTCAATCAATCCGCACGAGGACGACGGTTTCACAACCTGTATCGGATAGGGCTTCGGTAGAAGCGAGCAGGCCAATCACGTGCGTGCTGACAGCCGTTTCCTTTCGAGCCTGCGCACCACCACAGTCAGCTGCGTGTGGTTGCGAGCTTTTCGTGAGCAAATGCGGACGCGTTCGCAGCGAAGCGAAGCGAGCGAGTGTACGTGTCAGCCGACGAATTGGAGACTGGCAACCACAATGGACACCGACAGCGCAGTCCTGATTTTTTATTTGCTCTCATGTGCCATGCTGATGCGCCTTAGTCGAGCGGACGGACAAACGATCGACTTTGACTTGCTTTCAGTATAGACTGAAGCAAAAGCGGCGTGAGATCCGGTTGGAGCAGATAGGCCACTATTCGGAGCCAACTGAAGAAGCCAGTTTTGTGTGGGGAAAGTGCAAAAAGATCGCAATCTCTGACAATTTCCATTTCTTTCGGTCAGTCGGGATCTGATTTATGTGTGTGGCGCACCATCGAGTCGGCCACTGACTGGAGCTGCTGAGAGCATGGCTGGGGAGCTCTTTGGAGGCCGGCGGAAGTGAGACAGCGATTGCACTATGCGCGGGAAGATCGCACTGAAGTGTTTCTCATGGGTGCGTTGTAGGTAAGCATCTGGTGGATGAGAACCACGCGTGGTAGTGATGATCGATTGCCGCCGGCCCACAAACATGATTGAGCGAGCTGAACCCGCATGTACATTTTTAGAGTACCCCAGGGGTACAATTCAAACTTCATGACTCCAACCCGCCAATAAGTGGAGTGTTGAGTCTCTTGTGATGATCAACCACAGCTCTAAATTCATAAGCTGCGGAGCATGCGCGCCTTCAGCTGTCAGAGTGGGCGCTCGTGCACTGAGAGCGGCAGCCTCTAAGCGATTCAATTCCATGAACTTCGCATTTGCTATACTGCAGGTAGTGCAAGCCTCTGACTGAGTTCTAAAGCAGCGACTGTACACACTACAGATCTCTGAAATATGTCCTGGCGCACGCGGCTTTCGTATTTGTCATCACGTGCGCGTCGCGACGAGTGAGGCGACTCAAGAGACGCAGAATGGAAAGCTCTAGGTCCAGCAACATGCAGCGTCACGTATCGATGACCGAGCGCCATCGGGTCTAAAGAACGCTGAAGCTGCATGGGTACATTTTAATTCTCCCTCATGAGGTACAATTCGCTGAATATCATGCAACTCACTCAACAGTAGTCCGATTTGACACGAGCAAAGCACGTTGAGAGCTGAAGCTGTCTAATCACAAGCTGGATCCAAATGCACTGCTGAACGTGAGAGGATCAGCAAAAATTGCACATCCATAGCAGCCTGAGCTTCAGTCTCAAGAGTTGGGCGCTCGTTGGTAGACCCGGAGCGAGTCGCTCAGCTCTACGCTGTACATTATCATAAGCGGCTCTGCATGAGCTATCCTGTGTCTGATGATGCACGTCTCTCACAGCTCTTCTCAAAGCAGTCAGCGACTGCCCGACGTGTCTGCCATCACTGGCGACGCAGCTTCACGTTGATGGCGTTTTCGTGTGTGGTGAGGCCACTACCGGAGGCGTGGGCTGATACCTGAGCACCACTATCGAATTGGACGGTGGCGTCGTACTGCTGCTGCTGTGTATTTTGTTTGTCACACGCGCGTCGTATTGCAAGCCAGTGCGGGTAGAGCGGAGCTTGAGGTGGCAGCAACCTGACTAACACTTGCATGTGTGCCGCATGTCATCTTTGTGCGGATTTAACTGAGATTACATCCGTTTGGTTGCGGAGCCACGCACGCTCTATGCACAGACACCAACATACAAAAATATTTACGAAAAATGTTGAAACCAACTTCACGCACACATTGGAGCTGCAGAGCCGCGTCTTGGCCCGTGCTCTGCCCTTCAAGTCCGAAAGCAGCGGTCAGCATGGTTTCAGGCACGGTTTTCAAAGTTTCAGCGAGGCAAATATTCACCAGTGCCGGGTGGCCAGATCTACATTTTAAACGAGCGATGGGCAGCCATCAAGTGCAGGCTTGACAATGGACATCTCTTCTATCGATGCCCGCAACGCGGATGCTTCTAAACCACCAGCCAGTTCGTACACGCCATCGGCTCTGAAAGCTTTCTGAAAGGATCGCAAATGTGAGTGATCTGAGCGAGACGAGATGTCCTGCTGTGAGTGAGTGGCTACGTGCTGACAACAGAGATGATACGGCATCAGGTTGCAGCCCACTACACTACAGAACGCGATGATCAGGAGAGGAATCAAGCCACAAAGGAAGTCTGCAAACGAAAAGATTTGTGTTCACGAAATCTTTGATTTCACTATGTAGCTGTCTAAAATCAAGCTATTCAAAATGAACCCATTTTGCATGAAAATCCCGAACCGTTTTGAAAGTTTTAGAAAATCGAGCCTCTCAATATTACAAGAGCACGACAAACAAGCGCCATTCGTTCTTTTTTCGGCGCGTACCATGAGTCCTCAACTGACACACACGTTGAGACTAGCATCGTACTCGTCGGTGTCGTCTCTTGCGGATCCCGCCTTGCAGAATCTGCTTTGGGTATGAATAATGTCCCACATCCACATATTGCAGCTGGTGCTACAGAGACTCTCTTGGCGAGAACGGAGGACGCGTGGCCACTTTATCTTCCAAGTCGCCTTGATCTGACGGAGTCTCTTGCAGAATTTCTCTCACCAGCAGACAGACAGGGGGTTTGCACATCGCCATCAGCGTAGATTCGCGTCCGCATGACGCCCCACTATGCGGATCATACTGACACGAGGTGTGCAGACACATCATCTGTTGCGGACTTTATTGTATAAATCGCACCTAGCCAAAGAAGATCCCATGCTCCTTCGAAGCGTCTTTTGGTTTTTCGAGCCATATCCTCACAGTAGCACTGAACACCTTGCTCCCAAGTTATGGGGCTGCTTGGAAGCCAACGCCATGTGCATCATCCATCCAGCAGCTCCTTAGTACGCGCTCTATGTCACGCCTCCTATGATAACACTATGGGATATCCAGACGCCGCGCGTGTCTCTCCAAGGAGCTGCCGTCGCGGGAGAGGAACCCGCGTCGCTTGAACCTCAGCAGATGGCGCACACGGCGGTTGTTCTCTCCCACTCTGGAAGTTTGTATGGGCCGCAATTCCGCATTCCGCACGCGGAGAGACGCCGTTTATTCTCGTTCTTTCCGGCCGCAGCAGAGAAGAAGAAAGCAGCAGATCGACCGACGGCAGAGGACGGCGTGTGTCGTTTACGAGCCAGCAGGTACAGATGCAAGCCATGCATGCTTTGGGCGGGCGCGGCCGCTCGCTCACCATTCCGCGTGTTGCGTCGTGCCCCACGCACTCCTCGTTCTCACGCGCGCGTATTGCGTCTTGTGGATTCTTCCCATTTGCGTCCATTCTCTCTCTCTGTAGATCCACTAGCAGCAGCACCCACAGCACAGCGCAGCGATGATGAACAAGGAGAACAAGCTGCGCGGCAACAACGCGAACGCGCGCAAGATGCAGTTCCAGCGCCGCCGCAAGCCGACCAACATCGACCCGAACGCGCCGATGGCCAACTTCTTCGGCACGGTAGGCTCGCCCATCAAGATGTCGACGACCTTCGAGGTCAAGAAGCGCACGACCAAGGACGAAGTGAACCCGAACATCGTCGGCATCGGCGCGGTCGGCGTCCCCGCAGCGGCTGGTCGCGGCACCGCTGCTGCTGCGAACCAGCGCAAGCCAGCGGCGTCGTTCGACCCGGAGGTCGCGACGCTCGATCTCAAGCAGAAGCTCGCATTGCAGGAGGAGATCCGCAAGAAGCAGCGTCAGGAGCAGCTCAAGGCGCAGGCGGATGCGGACGAGAAGAAGAAGTACGACGCGGCCGTGAAGGCCCAACAGGAAGCCGCGGCGGCGCGAAAGGCTGCTGCTGAGAAGCCAGCAGCCGCGCCTGCGCAAGCGCAAGCGGTACCTGCTGCCGCGGACACGAATGACATTGCGACTGTCCGAAACGATGGCAACCGCGGACGTCGCGACCGTCGCAACTCGACTGAGTTCCTCGGTGCGCCGATGGAGCCTGTGCAGCAGCTCAAGCTCGATGGCGCGAAGAAGGCCAAGATTCCGCACTTCATGTCGGCGTGGTTCAACATCGGCGGCAACGACACGAAGGAGGCAGTGGCCACCCCAGCCCCAGCTGCGCCTGCTGCTGCTGCTACTCCAGCGGCCGCGCCGAAAGAGGAGACCCCAGCTCCAGCCAAGCCAGACGCTGCGGTTGCTGCGGCTCCAGCACAGAACATCGCCACTCCGAGAAACTCGGGCATGAACACGCGCTCGGCGCTCAGTCAGAGCATTGACTTCTCGGAGATCACTGTGGGCCGCATGATCGGCGAAGGTGCTTTCGGCAAAGTGCACGAAGGCAAGTGGCGCGGCAAGGCCGTCGCGATCAAGTTGCTAATCTGCCAAGACCTGCGCACGGACATTCTGAACGAGTTTCAGTCGGAAGTGGAGATCATGAGCGTGCTGCGCCACCCGAACATCTGCCGCCTGCTCGGTGCGTGCATGGAGCCGCCTAACCGCGCGCTCGTCGTGGAGCTACTGCAGCGCGGGTCACTGTGGGGCGTGCTGCGCACGAACCGCCGGTCGATCGACCTCGAGATGCGCACGCGCTTCATCTACGACACGGCCAAGGGCATGAGCTACCTGCACCACTTTGACCGTCCAATCTTGCACCGCGACCTCAAGAGCCCGAACCTGCTCGTGGACAAGAACTACAACATCAAGCTGTCGGACTTTGGGCTGGCGCGCGTGAAAGCCCACGTGCAAACCATGACGGGCAACTGCGGCACTGTGCAGTGGATGGCGCCGGAGGTGCTTGGTAACCAGAAGTACACGGAGAAGGCCGATGTGTTCTCATTCGGCATCGTGATCTGGGAGATCGTGACGGGCGAGTGCCCGTACGACGGCATGTCTCAGATCCAGGCTGCGCTCGGCGTGCTAAACCGCAACCTGCGACCCAACATCCCGCGCGACTGCCCTCCGTTCTTCTCGCGTCTTATGAAGGCGTGCTGGAACCGCCAGCCAGAGCTGCGACCGTCGTTCCCGCACATCGTGAACGCGTTCCGCGCCTACCAAGCCTCGATCTCGGAGTCCAGAGCCACGCCCTCGGCTGCTGCTGCCGCGAAAGCCGCCGTGTCCGCGTCCATAGCTGCGAACTAACTGCTGTGAAGCCCAGCAGATCCGACGACGAGCCGACCCTTCTCGGCTTGACATCCCAGCCTCAATTCAGCTCTTTTGGACGACAAAGAGAGAGACACACGACGACAAGGCTGCTGCGAGTCGACCCACTAGGTATTTTTCCCTCTCGCTTCTCCTTCTTCACTGTGGATCTGAGAGGCATTCGTAACAACACACTACTCACGCTCAAGTACATTTAACAACCAAATACATGCATGCAACAACGTACGTACTCATGCCTTGCTTCCTGTTGTGTGCACTACAGCTCTCAAGACAGAGCTGAGATCTCCAAATGAAATCATTCTCTTCCTTCAACAAGACGGATCATGAGCTGCCCGTGCGCGTCATAGCTCCACGCCAAGGTCTCCAAGTGTTTCCACGCGCAAGCTGCGATGTGCACTGCCACGAACTCGTGTACGCGGATGTCGGACGCCGTGAACTCCACACACGGTGTCGAAGTACCACTCGTACTGTGAACCAGTGGCGCTTGGTGCAGATAGTTTCTTTTCAGCGAGGCGTACCAGACGAGCTCGAGCGCAATCGTGGGCGTCGCGCACTCCTGCAGCACGCCGTCAAGCTGGCTCGCACTCCATCTCGAGAGGAAGTCGCGCTCTTGGATCGTCGCAGTGCGCGCGGAAAACGACGGGTAGCGGCTGAGCTGATGACCGCGAGGGTTCCATGTATTTCTGTCTAGGCTGCCATTCACCACTTTGGCCGACGAGCTGCGCCAACAGCCAGTCGAGTAGTGAATGACGCGGAACGCCAGCGAGATGAGAAGTGTCATCACGACGCCGCCGCCGATCGCGTAGAAGTGCGGGTCCGAGCGCAGCAGCACGTTCTGCGCCATCAAGTCCGTCACTATTTTGAGGCTCGCATAGATCAGCAGCACCGCGGCGTGCGAGAGCGCCCACTTGCGGATCCAGTGTGGATCAGCCTGGCTCCGGAGCCGCCGGCTGACCCTGCGCGTCTGCTGCGTGATGAGCGCGACCCAGAAGCCGCTGCTCAGGGTTGTGAAGCAGAGCGAGATGCTCGTAATCGCGATCGACGGGACGCAGAAGATCACGATCTTACCGTCCTCCGAGGCGATTTCCGCGTGGCACGCGAGCGAGAAGATGTTGCTGAGCGCGCCGACGGCCCCCAAGTACAGCAGTACAACAGAGATCGGACGCTGCAGTGCGCCAATGGCTGGGTCAAACTGTAAGAACTCGTGCAGTGCAATGGTCCTGGCCGCGGCTTTAATGCTTTGCTCCTTGGCTGTTGCATCGTTTGGTCGTGACGCTTGGAAGCCGTTGCGAGTGAAGACCCAGACGCTCTTGAGGATGGCGAGGTACTCGCAGACGTAGTAGATCGCGCCGGCCATGCCCAGGATGAGCAGCGACGTGCGGATTTGGCGGCTCGTGTTGTCGCGAATGCGCGTGCGCTTGGCCAGCATCGTCGTGTCGAGCAGGAACCATTCGATCTGACGGAAACTGTTCTGCGCCTCGAATGACGACAGTGGCGCCAGGTCCTTGCAGGCGCTCAGGTTCGCGTGCACGTTGCCGTCCAAGTCGCGTAGGAGAATCTCGTCGGCGCTGAACACCAATCGACAGAGCACTTGCAGCTCGGTCTCCTGGGAGTCATGGAAGTGGCAGTTGCCCATGCCGTCGCCGATGAACGCCTGGTACTTTTGCACATTGCGCCCCTGCTGTGTGAGCGCCTCGTCTACTAGATGTCGGCAGTCGCGGGTGTAGACGTAGCCGTAGGGCGTGGGCGAGATCGTGAGCTGCTGCTGAGAAGTGGAGACTTTGGACCACGCGCTACCGTCCATCATGAGCAACGGAGAGCTCTCGAGCTTCTCCGGTACGTCAAAGTCCAGCACGCGCCTGCGTCCGACCACGAAGAGACTCGAGTTGTCCAGCTTCCCGTAATCCCGGTAGCTCTTCTGGGTCAGGTACAGCAGGTTCACAGTGTACACTGGCACGAGCGCTGCTTTCTGAACGCCGCAAGCGTAGAAGAGCTCGGGGTCCACAGTGTCGAGCGCTAACTCCTTGTCCATCGTCGTGAGCTCGATGCCGCAGTTCCAGAACGGCGCCATGTACATGGAGAAGACCGGCCCCATGCCCAGCACCGTGACGAGGTAGTCGAGCGTCAGCACCGACGTAGTCGCGTACGATATCTCGGCGATCACGGCCTCCTCGCTGTTGACGTTGCGACCCATAATGAGCTGCTGCGATGACAGAAAGTACTTGAGCACCTCGTTGATCCCCACCAAGTCCACCAGACGGATGCGGTCGGCCTCAATGCTACTACTACTAGCGTCGGGCAGCAGGCTGATGAGTTCGGCGATGGCGATTCCGCCGGCATATCGCTCGACGACTGCGTCTGCTGTCGCGTCACTGAAGTTCAGTTGCCACGGCGAACCATCCAAGCCGCCTAGAAAGCCCGACAGCACGGATCTGGTGAGCGTGCGGATGACCTCGCGCGAGTGGAAGTGCCGCAGATAGACCTCCGACATGTTGACGAGGCCGATGACCCCGAGTGGAGCCAACACAGTATCATCAGCAGCACCAGGCGATAGAGAATTGAGCCCATGACTTGTGAAGAACCGGTCGTGAGGGAAAATGTCGCCAAACTCGCGGCAGAAATCGTGGCGAATCTCGGGAAAGTAGTGTCCGAACACCAGCTGCGCGTCCGTTTGCCACGTCGGGCCGCACAGCGGCGCGTAGACGTCCTCCATGACCGACACCTTGGTGCTCAGCAGCGCTTCGGGTAAGATTTTGATCAGGTCGGCGCGTCGCACGCTCGTGTGCACGAGGAAGTCGACGAGTGACCGGCTTCGCGAGCCATTGCGCGTCATCCGTACTCCCGAACTCAGCATATCGAAGAGCGGCAGCCCATTGCGCCCGAAGGTGTCAAACGAGTGCACCGTGCTCGTCACGAGCTCAAAGTTGTTGGGCATGCGCGCCACGACGTCGTCGCGCACCTCGTCGAATTTTTTCGTCACGTAGCTACCTAGAAAGTAGTCCTTGACCGGCACGAGCGCCATGACGCACGCCAACATCGCGAGCCAGACGCAGCACGTGCGGTACGAGAGCTCGAGCTCCCCGAGGCGCTGCAGCCTGAGCGAGAGCCCCGATCGACCAGCATGAAGCTGCAGTTGTTGATTGGGACTGCGGGTGATCGGCGCCTGCGGTGGTGGATGGATGTTCAGCACGGGCATGCCGACAATGGCTCGACCGCTGCTGGCGCTGCGGATGTAGATGCCTTCTGCCATTCGGACTGGACGAGGACGCGGCGAATGGAGGAATGCTGCTGGCGTCGAGAAAGACCTTTGGCTTGTCGTCGGCGCTAGTATTTTCAGCCACTCACTCATGTGAATTGCAACTAGAAATAGATCACACACAAAGCCAACGTGCAGCACGGTCGGGGCATCGATGCTCGCTCGAGTGGAACTGGTCGATTGATTACCATTGGAACCTGTCATGGGTGGCAGCCGCCAGGTCAGGAACGCTGACATGCGCAAAGGTGAACAGCACGCGCGTGGCACGCAATACCACCAGCAGTCGTCCATCGAATGCAGCGGCGGCACGAGCGCGACATACATTCTCTACGTCGACGCCCATAGAGAACGGAGAGCACCATCAACTCGTGAGAATGCCGTTTCTGGCCCAGTAGCTCGCAAGCGATGAGGGTCTGCGGCATCTTTTGGCCAGCGGTTCTCTGTCTTAGGAATTTTTTTCGCGTAAGGCAGAGAACCGCTGACCAAAAGATGCTCAACTGCGCAACGTATGGTACTCGCCTCGGACAAAGGGACCTGGTAGAACGTCAGCGCACGCGATTGTGTGAAAGGATCAGCGGCGTCAAGCGCTTTACTGAGCGACTGCAAGAGATCATCGTCATTCTCTCACATGTTCGTCAATGAGTTAATGCTCTTTGCTCCGCGGATCGACTTCGCGATGCGCGAGGCGGCGGCCTACTTTCACTGTGAGGGAGATCCCGATTGCTGCGATTGCCCGTCTGCTTGGCGTCAGTGACAATGCGCTGGGCAAGCATCTGCTGGCCATGCGAGCTCACGGGTGGCAGCCCGACATCCTCTTGGAGACGCTGTTCTTCCCCGAAGCACCAATCCAGGCCATTCTGAAGTACCTGGAGAACGCTCGTTCGACCATCAACCTGTGCGTCTACCTCAAGTCAGACAAAAGTGCAAAACAACCAAAAACAAGCCTAAAAATTAGAGAGGTAGTGTTTGATACAATCAAGTTTTGAATCATTTTTGCACTAATCGTGTCAAATATAGTCGGTTTAGCCAACTAAAACTACGAACCTATAACGTCTACTTTTAATCTACATATAACCACATTAAATGCTTCATATTTGCTGTCAACATTTAAATTGAATTTAAATGTGTATGCTCTATTAATTTTATTAAACTCGATGATGTAAAAGTTCGAAATTGTGATATCGACATAAGATTAGAAAGGCATACGTACTTTTTATATTGGATTGTGAAGTTTGCATTAGTCTATTGGTCGCAGCCGCCATTCTGCGCATTATCCGCAGTCACCCACTGGAACGAATGTCGGGGTGCTCCAGTGGTTAACGCACTTGTGCAATTCCACAAATTCATCGTTCTCGTTGAGGGTTCGAGCCCAGCAGGGTCAATTTTCCCACTGGGAAACTCTGGGACGCTTCGCACCTAAGCGAATCAGCAACGTTTCCCTACTCCTCCCAATAGGACGCACTTAGCTTGGGCTTCGGCAGTGAGGCTTCCAATGATACAGAGAGGGACAGAAACCACGGGCAGATGATAAGTGCTATAACATAAATCGAGCCATTTCCAATC
>JAADXK010000646.1:0-18300 GCA_023337805.1 Globisporangium barbulae | reverse complement strand
CTCGCTGCCGATTCTGTTCATGATGGGCTCGGCGGACAAGGTCACGAGTCTGTCGCTGGCCGTGCAGTTCTTTGAGAAGCTACGGAACGAGGACAAGCAGTTCAAGGTGTTTGACGGTATGTACCACGCGCTGTTTGACGACCCCGAGAAGGACGAGGTCTTCGACTTTATGCTACAGTGGCTTGAGACGCGGTTCCCAGAGCTCATTCCTCAGCAGGATGACGCTGTGAGTCCAGCACCGGAGAGAGCAGACGCGTGAGACGGAATTGAGAAAAATTCAGTGGTGTGAGTTGAGTTGTGCTAATGTGAAGCCGGTGGATAGGAGGTGTGTCGAGTATCAGTTTGTAATCAGTAGTACAAGAGTGTGACGCTAATCCAGAACTGAGTGTGCAAGAGTCGTGATGCAGCTGAGCTGCTCGCTTGGACTCGAAGTAGGTTTATCCTTTGAGCGTGCGGAGCGAATAGACACTGAGAAACTGGTCATGAGTGATGCATTAAGGTGTTGAAGTGAACGGAGATCCGGTAGCAAAGGCGTGAGCACCACCTGTGTTGGCCAGTGTGGGGACAAGTGCCTGCATAACACTGGCCGCTCGCTCCGCAAGCGTAGGGTGTGTGTGGTGAGCCTGCAGCAACGAGCTCCAGCCTCAGGCCAGCTACTACCTCTGATGGTGGTGGTGCCAACTTCAACTTGGCCGTGAAACACATGATACACATGGCTGAAATGGGTGGGTGTCGTGAAAGCTCCTCACAGCGGTATTTTCTTTCGTTGAACGTGCTCAACATGCACGTATGGCTCGTTTGCAAATAAACTATCCTTGTCCACACAGCAGCTCCTCAAGTGTGCTTGAAGGTGAAGAATGGAGCTGCTCGCGGCGTTCTCCATTGACGTTGAGAATTTAATGTTAAGCAGCAATTGCTACCTTGTACTTATTCTAACATGTGTTGTGCTTGAAGATGTGGCGCAAGTGAAAGCCATGCACCTCAGCCGAGAGAACAAAATGGCTACATTTGTGAAGGAACTCCTCTTGCCATTCTCTATGTGGACGCCCATGCGGCAGAGACGCTTTTGACAAACACGGAACTAAATGACTGGCTGTGAGAGCATCGAACTCGAATCAGCTGGTGAGCGAATGTGTGTCTGTATATGATAATCGAGTTCGAAGCAGAACAAGGCGTTCGCGCAAGTCCCGCACAAGATTCGCTTGTCTTGCGCATTACTTGGCTGCAACACCCACCACCACCTCCAGGACGACAAAAAGTCTGGACAACAATATATCTGGGGCGACAAAACGTTCAGACAACAAAGCCCGCTTGTCCATGGCTTGTCGGCGAAAGTCAATGATCGACACAATGCATGAAGCGCAAGCGGGAGAGACTGCTTGTTTTGCACTTTATGAGTTGCTTGTTCTCGTCATCGCACACGTGTGTTTGTTTGCGCACATGCATTGTTCATCACAAGTTCGACTGCTCTATATTTGGCACCACTTGAAACTGGCATCCGCTGGCAGTTACTGACTTGCCGTGGTGTGAAGTTTTATTGGGTTTTGTTGAGCGCACTGCTCACCAGTCATTTCGCACTGAAGAAGCAAAAAAAGTGGCTGGCAGACCATAGCAGCCGAAACGGACGGACTGCAATCGCTCGCTCGACATTGAACAGTTGTTGTTGACGCTTGGCGCGTCCCAAAGTTTGTTTTGCGGCGAGGCCTCCACAAAAAGCAAGCATGCAAATTGCGTCTCGCAGGTTGGGGACGAGCAAGCAACTTCATCTGTTTCGCGAATGCACAAGTGCGATGGGAATCAGTCCCATCCGATTTTGCTTGCTTCGCGTGTGCCATGTGGTTGATTGACTGGGAATAGCGATGATGCACGCTGAGCTGGCACTTGCTTTGTGTGTGGGTTTCTGACTGGAAGGTTCCAAGATCCGGCATCATACAACGGTGGTCGTTAGATGGCTGATTATGCAGGGATTCGCACAGCGAATGAGCACTCTATAAACTGTAAAACCTCAAAATTAAATAGTATTATTTTCTCCGGATAGTCTGAAATGTACCGGAATGTCTACTAGAGATACATTCCTACAACCTTTGATAACTGAAAGCTTCTTTTAAATGATCTATATCAGGTGCTCACTCGCCACGCTTACTACTGTGTTCTTTGTCAAAAAAAAAGTGACTGATTGGGGTGGAACGTGTGCATTCTCAGAATGCTTTCTACTACCTTTTATGTTGTATTCCCTCTCCAAGTCGATTATATTTAATCCTTGCATGAAACAGCTTTGCAATCAAAACGATAAATGTATAAATTAATATCCTGTTTACAAAGCATAAGTTGAAGCAGTTCCCTCCCACACTTGATTTCTTGCTTGCAGCTGATCTGCAAACGTGCGCCAGACTCAATGCGAGCAAGTGAGAGAGGGCGTCAAGCGAAAGGGAATCCATCCCAACCCGTCAATTCAGAAAGGTGCATGCATCGCTTAATGTTCCACAACCGTCATACACAATCCAAGTGCAGCAGAGCGAAAGGGAGAATGATCCTCAAAAGGTGACAGTCCACGACCGAGAAATAAATTCCGAGCAAGACGAGGCGTTGCTGCAACGGACCTCTCTTTTTTGTGAAGGCGCGCCCCAAATAAAGCCCGCGCCGACTCGTGGCGCGCCGTCCTCACCTCTGCTCATTCGCCAATTGAGCCCGGCGGCCGCACAAGCCCAGCCAGCCAACTACAGATCCAGTCCGGTCCGCAATTTTCCACGGACGTCCGCAAAACGAGATCTTGGTTTTGTGGCTCACTCGATTGAACCTCATTCTTCCTCGGAGCTGCTGCCAACGAATATCACCAGCACTCTCACCATGAAGCTCTTCTTGTTCGGCAAGAAGCAGAGCAAAGAAGAGAAGGCGGCCGCACAGGCGCTCAAGGCGCAGCAGAAGGAGGAGAAGGCGCGGCTTGCGGCACTGCACAAGGCGCACAAGGCGCATGAGGCGCAGGCGCGCAAGACGGCCAAGGAAGAGAAGAAGCGCGCCGCACGCGAGGAAAAAGAGTGGAAGAAGCAGGAGAAGCAGCTGCGCGAGCGCGAGAAGCAAGAGCAGAAGCGCATCGAGAAGCGCGAGAAGCAGGAGCGCAAGCGCATCAAGAAACTCGAGAAGCAGCACGCGACTGCGCGCCGGCGGGAGGAGCGTCGCAGGCGCAAGGAGCTCATGCGCAACCGCCGCAAGATGAAGAAGCTGCGTAAGCTGCAGAAGAAGCAGCGCCGCGCGCAGGATCCGGCCGTGCACCAGCGCCAGATTGATGTGCTGCTCGCGGCCACGTCGACGGCCTCAGAACAGTCGCCGCTGTCGTCCCAGGACCCGATTGTAGTCGCGGCAGCCTCATCCGCACCTGCTGTCACGCCACCCGCGTTCAAGAAGCGCGCCAACTGCTTTACGTGCCGGTCCAAGTTCCGCGTGAACCGGCTGCGCCACCACTGCCGCAACTGCGGCGAGAGTTGCTGCCGCAAGTGCCTGAGCGAGGTAAAGCGCCCGATTCCATGGCAGGAGGGCAAGCCCAAGCCGCAGAAGGTCTGCCTCCTGTGTGACGCGCTGGTCTTCAGCGACCGCATGACGGCGTCGTTGGCCACGGCCAGCGCTGTGGCAGGTGCTGCGTCAGCCAGCGCCGTCCAGTGCGTCCCATCGCGGTCCAACTCGATGCCCGAGGTCGAGTCACCGCCAGCGTCGGCCAGCAGCTCAGGCAGCCAGCGCCCGGCGTCCGGGTCGGGCATCTCGGTCTCGCTGTCGTCGTCCCGCTCGAGCCACCGTCGCCTGCGTCGCAACGATAGCAGCAGTGGCTCGGCCACGATGACCAAGAAGCCGTCGCTCTGGACGCTGCCCATCCGGCCGCTTCTCAAGCGCAAGCGCAGCGTCGAGCAGCTGCGCAACCGCCAGGCGGACTTTGAACTGCAGCTCGAGAAGGCCGCGCAGCTCTCGCGCGCGCACCAGAAGACGCTCGCGATCGAGCTGCAGCCGCAGCACTCGACGCTCGCGGCGCCGCTCGCGCGCGTCTCGTGAGAATCTTGTGAGCTCCTCACAGAGAGAGAGTTGTGATCTTTATTCTTTTTAATTTGATTTCATTAGCGTAACGTGGTAGGCGGTGGACGGACGAGTGGGCGATGGCGGACTAAGCGATTGGTACAATAGCTACTTCACATTCGTATTTACGCGCGTATTAGTGGTCCGCAAGTTTGCTTTTCGTGTCCATGTGATAAAATACATGCAGTCTCATGGCGTTATGCCATGCTCTTGTCTTCGTGGCATTGATAAAAGAGCTCCTCACTGAACTGGATATGGCTTGTTGAATGTAGCCATGTAGCTCTTTCACTTTCTCTCATACTAAATGACGTCTATAGAGGAGAGAGAAAGCATATTGTATGTACAGTAGCAAGAAAGAAACCATCAGTCCGTCTGTGACTTTCGCAGCGTGTGCCTTGGTCCAAGGTCTTCACTCTCTCTCGTTTGTTCTCCATCGACATCCATCCATCCATCTCGTGGTCCCTTCAAGTTGCTCTCTCTTCACCAGCATGAAGAGCGAGAACAAAATTGCGTGACCTTCAAGTTGTTTGTTATAGGCACATGCACATGGAGTTCTTCTTCCCCTACTACTATTGCTGATAGATAGATACACACATCCACAAGTTCTTGCTATCTTCTTCTGTTTCTTGTTTCTCACCAAAACGGACACCAGCCGATGTAGCACTGGCAGAGGTTCTCGTGGGACGCGGCCTGGCTGATGAGCCGCTGCACCTGCGCGCTCACGTCCAGCGGCTCGCGCTCGCCCTCGAAGTCTCGGCCCGTAAGCTTCGCCTGCACGCGCCGGATGACCGCGACTGCCTTCTCGTTCAGCGCTTCACGAGGGGCCCCGGTACCTTCGGGGCCGAGAGCGTTCACCAACTCGCGCTCGCGGTGGCTGCGGTTCGTGTGCAGGTTATCGCCCTTGGACTGCGACTGCGCCACCTGCCCTGGTTGTTTGTTTCCTGTCGCTGCTGTCACAGAGGCAGCTGCGCCACCGCTGGGAGGGATCGGCTGGCTGATCGAGTTGCGACGCGCCTTGGCTCGCACCACTCCTCCAGTGCCACCATTTGCAGTAGCTGCAGAACTCGACGACGGCTGCGGTTGGGTCTTTTGTAATTCAGCAGCATCCCCATTCATCGTCACAAGTGAGCTGGAGTTCGCAGCTGCTGCTGCAGCCTCGATGCGCGTCTGCATGAAGCTGCGGCTAAGGCTTCCTTGTCCGACGTTCGACACACTGGCTGCGAGACTCGAGATCGCATGGTGCAGATTCGTTGTCGAGTGGTCGATGCGCTCCACCTTCTCATCGTCGTCATCGTCAAAGTCTTCCGCGATGCTCGTGCCATTGCGAGAGAGCGATGGAGGGATGCGACGCGTGAACGCGATGGACTTGCTGATGCTCATTGGGCGCGACGACGCAATCGACGTCGACGGGCGAGGCGGCAGCTTCGAAGGAATTGCACTGGGCCGTGACACGGAAGCTGCGCCGGCAGCATACGATCCCACGATTCCCCTCGGTCGCGCGGGGACGGACGACGGAATCACGCTTGTGCGCATGGCGACTTGGGCGGCTGCCGAAGGCGGCGGCGGTTGCTGTTGTTGCTGTAGCTCGGTCCGTTCTTTCTCTTCATAATCTGCTTCCTCGCCGTCTTCGCCTTCTTCTTCATCATCATACTCGCCCTCGTCTTCCTCCTCATCTTCACCGTCGTCCTCATCGTCGTAGGCTTCGCTGTCGTCCGTCTCTGCAGCCGAGTCATCGCCTTCTTCTTCCTCATCGTCGTCATCACGAATATCTGAATTGCTCGACTCGTGCTCAAACTCACCCTGTTGGTCATCGTCCTCTTGAGCTGGTGCAGGCTGAGCCCGGGGCTGTGCCGCTGCCTGTTCGGCACGTGGTGCGATCGGCGCTGGTGGTGGCACAGGCGCCGTGGTTGGTGGCGGTGGTGGTGGCGGTGGAAGCTGGGATGCCTGCGGTGCAACCACTGGGACAACTGGCGCTGGTGTTGCCACTGCCTTCGAGTGCGGTCGCTCGACTGGATCGATCTGCGCATTCGAGACCGACGGCTCGGGGATCGAAATGCTCTCGCTGCGCGGGTGAGCTACTTCACGGCGGCAGTTCTGCTGTTGGTGTTGCTGCTGCTGGTACGCTTGGCTTGCCATCGCTGCACTGTTGCTCATCGAGGCGGCCATCGATGACCGAGGCACCATCGATGATCCGCCAGCTTTGCTCGGCGACACGTTCGTCGGCGCCAGGAGTCGCCAGCCAATCAGCGGGTCGTCCACAAACGCCTCGAGCATCGCCATCAGACTGTGCTGATTTTCGCGCAAAACCTGCATCACGCTCTCGCACGAGTACCGGAAGTTTCCTTCGATACCACTCACCTCCATCGCATTCGTCAGCATGCGTGTCAGTCGGAACGGAATCTTCTCAGGGTACTTCTCGCGGTCCATCGCCACTTCAAAGCAGTCGCCAAAATCAATATGCACTATCGTCCCCGTGAAGCGATGCAGCATCAGATTCGACGGGTGGCGATCGCCCAGTCCGAGAATGTAGCCTACCATCGACATGACGGCGAGCGAGCGCGTGTAATTTGTGCGGCGGTCCAGCCACACCTCCGAGTTCTCCGACTTGAGCCACAACACCTTGTACAAATCCTGTCCAGCAGTGTTTTCAAGCGCGTACTCAAACACCTCGACCTTCTGTAGCAGCGTCAGCGCATCGTAATCTGGGGCCATTTGCAGCATCAAGCGATGCTCAATGTTCAGTAAAATCTTGCGCGCTTCTCGGTAGTCTCGGATCAGCTGATGCAACGTGTCACAGTGCGGCACCCATCCAACGATTCCTGCATTGTGCGAGAGCGGGATCACAGGATACCGATGAATCTTCAAGTCCTTCTTCGAGGTGTTACGGTCGTTGATCAGCAGCGCGTTCACAAGTCCGAACAGTTGGGTAACGCGCTCATCCTGGCGCAGATCTTCGTGGCCCTTCAGCAAAAACATGTACTCCAGTCCATTCGACCCAATCATCGTAATCCGACGAGGGCGCTGCTTGGACGTGATCACTTGAACGGTCGGCAGGAAGCTTCCAATCTTCACGATCGAGTGGCCCGCGCGGTACGTTCCCGGCACAGCAAGCTGCAAGTTTCTTGCCTTCAACAGGCTTGGAGACACGTACTGCAGCTCAAGAGTCGTCAGCTGCGGCAACTGTTTGTTGATGCGGCGGAACACGTGGTAGTACAGATCCCACGCTCGGTTGAGATCGGAATCGTTGTTGCGATTGTTGAGAAACCGCTGCAGCCACTCGTGCGCTTCACGCAGATCTCGGCCGAACGCTTGCTGGAACCCGACTTCTCTCATCGTCTGCGGACCATTGTCCATCATCTGGTGCAATGGTTGGAGAACAGCAACCATGCCGTCCACGTCGCGTTCGCCGAAGTACAAACGAGACGCTTCTTCGAGTCCTTCATGCCACATCTCGTGCCACAGAATAGCAACGCGGATCAGCTCGTGGCTGACCATGAGAGCTTCGCTCACCAGATCCTCGTATTTCTCGCACATCTTCTTCATGATCTCTTGCGCTGCCTGCTGTCGAACTTTCAGCGGCGATTTCAAGGCGACCGAAAGCGGATAGATTAACGCGTGGGGATGCTGGGAGCCGACTGCACACAACAGCCTGCGTAGCTGAGTCTGGATCTGGGCATACGGTGTGTGAATGCGAGCGATCAGCTGCGGGATCACGATCAGCCATGTCTCGATGCTCACGGACTTGAACCCGTGGTCGAGCGCATTTATCACATCAGTCCGATTTCCGTGCGCAAACCACAACGTGAGGACGCGTAGAATGTCCTGTTGCACATTCGCGGCCCATCGACTTCGGCCAAGAGCAATAGATCGGAAGAAACCCTGAATCGCAGGTGCGATGTACGGGCCAATTCCACCAGCGCTTGGATGAGGCAGAGATGAAGACCCGCCATGAGCTGGCATGGACAGCGCCGACGACGAACTCTGCTGGCTGAAGTGCTCGACCACGTGGAAATTCATCAGCGCCCATGCATGCCACGCCTTGTAGCTTCGGGGCTCCAGCTCAGTGCAAAGCTTCAGAGAGGCAAGCACATTCGGAATCGACACTCGCTCCAACTGCTGCTCGTGAAACTCGAGCTGCCACTCCGCCATCTTCAGATGACACTTTACCAGCAGCTCTTCTTCTCCATTCGAACCGACCAGGTTTCCAAAAGATGACGCCACACTTCCCATGTTCGAAAAGCCATTGCCGTTGCTCGAGTGTCCGTGGAAATGTCCTTGCATTCCTCCTCGGTGCTGGCGGGTTGAGATCTTCGACACCAGGTGATGGAGCTCTGTGAGTGCTTTCTTCTTGTCGCCAACTGCCCACAGATGCTTCAGGTACGCAAACGCAACTCGATGGTGCTCTTTCTCTCCGTAGCCAAATGGGATGGAGCTTGACGACAACGACGCAGACGACGCTACGGAAAGCATGTCCGACAGCGCGCCACCGCCGTTCGAAGTGCCGTTCAGCGTTCCAGAAGTGTTCACACCAAGCGAGTTGGTGAACACCTTCAGCGACAGCGACAAGTTTCCGGATTGACGGCAGAGGCTGGCAAACTGTAGCCACGTGTCGATGTCATCCCGTGGCGAGATGATCAACGAGCGCACAGCAAGGATTTGTTGCCACACCTCAACAACGCGCTTGCACCCACTTAGACGAGCATGCCACATGCGAACCATGTGTCGCTTGTACCTTGCCGCCTCTTCACTCTTCGCGACATTCATTCTCAGCTTCTTGTAGGTAATGATTTCCTCCAGTTCACTGAGCTGCTGCAGCGTAATCATGCTTCGATAGGCTCGGCTGTACGACTCGCCAACGAGGGCTCCAAGCTTCGTGTCCAGGGTCTTCCTCGTCTCATCGATCAGTGTTGCAGCTTGATCGAACTTGCCGTGATGCACTGCCAACACGGATTGATACAAGCTCGTCTGAGTGTCAGCTTCTTCAGATCCGGACGCCACAGAAAGAGTGGTCGCTGGCGTACAATCCGAGATGTACTGATTCATGTTGTCCCACTGAGAAAGACACCAACTGGCTCGAGCGCCCAGCATTGCCACTTTCTTCAGAGCGTTGTCCTCTCGGTCTTCCGTGTTGTGAGACAGTACAGCAGATCCACCCGCAGCGCTTGATCCGGAAAAACTGCTTACGCGGTGGAAGCTCGATTGCATCCCGCTGTTGCTGGATGATGAATTTGCCCTTGTCAGTAGTCTGGATGCGCTTGCCGTCACGCGACGTTGAGGTGGCTCCACAGGTTGAGCATGCAGGTATTTCCACACTTTGTCAGCAAGAACTGCGAGCTCTTCCCACTCTCCCAGTGCTTCAAGGCATCTCATCTTTCCGACGCATACTTGAACGTCAAGCGAGTTTGCTCCATCTTTCTGGGAATCGTGAGCAGCCATCTTCCGATCGTACAGAGCCAGCGCCGCCTGCCAGTCTTGCAGCTTTTCGAACCACGTCTCTTTCACTTGGATGACACTCTTGTGATGCTGCTGCGCGTACTTCAGAATACCGACAGCAGCTTCGGGCTGACCCAGCTGGTTGTTAATTGAGATCAGCGCCTCAATGCACGTGCTTGGGGAAGTGTGAAACTCCAACTCCTTGTAGTGCAGCGCTTTTGCGTACGCGTGACACTTTTGCGCAAGCTCGCCAAGCTCACGGATGTCGATCGGCAGCGCTTCCACGTCGTGCTCCATAAACTCGGCCAGGTTCAGCAATGTCTGCAGGATTTCGGCGGGAATTGTATCACTTTGGAACGCAGTCTCGAGCGCTCGCACAAGGTAGTCTTGGTACTGCTCGTACAGCTCATTCCAGCACGACACGAACGCCGGGTTGAAAAGTGCGCGCGCGAGGGGGTTGTACGCTTGGGCAAGAGCACAACAGGATCGCAATGCTGCAGATGGAGACTCGCGGAGCAGCTCAATCGAGAAGCGACGCATCCACTCTAGCCAGTCCTCTTTCGTACTGCGTTGTGATGCTTCCCAGGCGCGTCTGAGATTCTGCTGGTTCACATGAAGTCGCACATTTGAAGACGGAGCCGAGCCAAGCGCAGTACCTCCAGCTCCAGAGCCACCAGTCGCAGCCTGAACCTCCAAGAAGACTGCCTTCACACTGCTGTTCAGAAATGCTGGATCGTCCAGCAAGCTGATAGACACGCTCTGTCCTCGACGAAGGGCGTCGAGCGCTTGATACACCAGCTGCGTGATCTCGTCTGTCGACTGTTCATGCTGCGACGGTAATGAGCCAATGATCTGGAGCACCAATGGCTCGAAGTTCAGGATCTCTTGCTGCAACTGGTACGCCATCGCACACAGCGCATACAGCATCACTTCTGAAAACTTGGTCGCTTCGGCTCTTGTTGCAGCTACAGCAGGGGTGTTCGCAGCTCCTCCCAGGTTGTTAGTACCGACGGAAGTCCCAGTGGACCGACTGAAAAAGTGCGAGCCTTTCGATGAGATCTGCTTCGCAACACGAGCGAATGGCTGAAGAATTCTCGCTCCCGCGTAGTGCTCGAACTTCGACACGATGCAAAGTCTCGAGAAGGCGTAAATCGCCATCACTTTCACATCCAGTGGTGTTTCGCCATTCTCCATCAGACGAGCGAGCGCTGGAACGAGGAGATACACGTAGTCTTCAACTGCATCTCGAAAAACAATCAGCGACTGCACGACCTGAACCTGGATTGCCGCAATCGCTCCACCGTTGCCTCCTTTGCCGTCGAGCTTCTTGATTCCATCGAGACTGCCGATTCCACCGGCTCCAGAATCAAATCCGCTAAGAAACAGTCCGCTTTCACCGCCTCCTATCCCATTGAGACCACGACCAGAACCCCCAGAAGCGGATTGGTTGTGCGTGAGATGGTCGTTCGAGATGTGGTGTGCACCACCACGAGCGATTCCTTGACCGTTGATCCCGCTGGGCGCGTCAAGAAGTGGCGACCCTGCTAGTACGACATTGCCACCCCCGAGTGTGTTCATTCCAGCGATACCTCCCGCATTCGAGCCATGGTCGCTTCCGTCAGCGTGCTGGAGACCTCCAATATCAAACACCTCTGGATGCGGTTGGAGGACTTCCAGAATCTTTGGCAGCAGCTTGGGGAAATACTCCGCGCGGAATTCTTGAGGTGCAGCTTGGGCAATCTTTTCCATCAGGCGGATGATCTGAGGCAAGTGGGAGTTCCAGAAGCGAAGTGCGAGAGCCATAATCGGTGGGAAGAATGGCTTCATGTGCCCGTTCACGATGGAGATCAAGTTCGTGAGCTGCAAAAAAAGCGATTCACGAAGCCGCGGTTCACACCTCGCCAGTACCCGGAGGAAAGGAGGGAGGATGTACTTGAGGAATGGCACGCACTGGGTAGAGAGACTCTTGAAGATGAACATGATCGCCTGGATCACACCGTGGTGGTGCATGCTAAGTGATGGCTCTTTCAGAATTCGGAGTAATGCGTGGATGGCAACGGTCGGGAAATACGCTTCCGATGACGGAGACAGCTCGGTCGGGTCCAACTCCATTTCGTTGTCCAGCAGAGTGCTCTCGAAATCAAAGTTCTCGTCGCCGTACACGCTCATCACAGCCGAGCTCTTCTTTCTCATCGACGCCGACGCAGCGGATGCAGATCCAGATGGATGGCTGACCGACATCGCATACGAGTCGGCTTCATTGGACACAATCACTGCCCTGTTGCTTCCACTGTCTGGTCGTCGAGTTCCAATCGGCGCTGCTGTGAACAGCTGCAACTCGATCTGCTGCTTCTCGTCAAGCACTTCGCCCGTGTTCTTCATGTTGAAGCTCGAAAAGTCGATCGTCACACCAAGCGCTTTCAGGTCCAAGTCCAGTTTCGGGTAGTTGTACTGGGGCTGGGATCCTTCGTTCACAACTTCAACCCTTGGCGGCTCGATTCCGTCACGCTCAGCGCTGTCTTTCGCGGCGCCAGATTTGCTGGTGGAAGCCGCTTCGTTTGCCTCTTGCAACGAAGCTCTGGAGATGCAGAGCTTGTATTTGTACGGATCCAAAGCGCCCAGAATACCAATCGTCTTCATTGCCTCGCGTCGCAGTGGCCACGGCGTCGATGCAGTGTGCTGGAGTAAGCTCAGCAGAATCTCGAGCAGCTTCGGAGAGGCTAAGTACGGACGAATCACACTCCCGGTGCTTCCTGCCAGTTGCCCCAGCGTTTGCAGCGCGATCTGCCTCTTCTCAATCGACGAGTGATCTTGCAGCGTGCTGATAATGAGCGGGAATAAGTAGTGTTCATACGCGGAGATCTGGTTTTGCGAGACCAGAGCCAGCTCTCCGATCGTCGTCAACACCGCACTTGCAAGCGTCGAGTTTCCTTGAACCAGTTTGGGCAGAAGCACTTGCAAAACCCGAACAATGTACGGATCGATGAGATGCTGAGCGCCACGAATCAGGTAGCCAAGTAGCCGAGTGTTTTCTTCTTTCATTCTCATGTCAGAGGTGTGCTCCAGTTCGGTCAGTAGCTGGATCAGCACACGTCGCAGCGATGGCATCACAAACGCCGGATTCCGTGGTGCAAGACGCTCCAGTAGTTGCATGGATTTCTCACGAATCTCAGCATTTTCGTCGTTCAGGAACGTGAAAACCATCGTCAAATGCGCTTCTTGGCTCATCAGCTCGTCGAACCTCTCATCGAGTGAATCCACGACGCTCTTGCGCACAAGTGCCTCCATGTCCGAGACACCGACTTGCAAGAGCTGGGTCAGCACTTGATCAATAACTCGTCCACTTGGGCCGCGCTTGGTAACGTGACTCCAGCCGCTTTGCACCGAAGACGGCATCAGCAAAGACGATGAGCCTGACGAGCCCATACCGTTGACGGCGAACGCACCAGATGACATGTTGTTTCGACTCGCGCCGATTGCTTGACTTCCAGACGGCAACAGTAGCTTACTACACGTGATCACAGCTTGCTTCCGGACTCGAGCGTCGGAGTTCTTCAGGTACAGAGCCACACAATCCCGAACGAACGGAAGTAGGCAAAAGTTACCACTGAAGTCAAAGCAGCTGAGGGTTCTCAGAGACAGTAGGATGATGTCGATCTCGTCGCCAGTGTCTCCTTTGATCAGCAGAGCTGGAGAATGATGCGCGACGCCACTGGAAGACGAAGGGGTAGCTCCAGCGCTACCAAAAGCTGGGCTTGTCAGGTGTTCTTCATCTGTACTCAGCGACAGTGACGAAGTCAGACCAGCTGATCCGGCTAGTACCAGTGATCCACGCTTCATCGACGAAAACAGCGCTTGAACTGCAGATTGCTTGACCGGTGTCGACGACTTTTCTGAAAAAGCTAAATCAGCGTTTTCGCTGCTGTGCAGCCCATCGGTAGCATCACTGGAGCTAATTGCAGAAAACGTCGATCCTTGAGAAAATGGCACACCGCGCAAAATGATTGAGATCTCGTTCAGCAACCGCTCCTGCACGATCGGCAACGCGTTCGGGATACTGGCGACAATCTCCGTCAGTGCGTCGATCAGCTCGTCTGTGAGTCCACCTTGCATCATGATCTCCAGAAGCTCGTCGAACAGGTACTTCTCGAACTTGGCACCGAGCGCTCGTGACAGATGCGCCACACACGTGAGAGTCTCGATGCAAAAAAGCTTGTTCTTGGACTTCTTCTTGCGAGTGTGGGTGGCGAGGCCTTCTTTCACCAACTTAACGATTGGAGGCAGCTGAGGCAAGATCTGCTCTCCAACGGCAAGCGCCAATCGCCCCAGCGCCAAAAATGCGATTCCGCGCTCGGACGATGACGTGTTGGTGGCGATGCGCTTCATCAGATGCATCAGCGAGATGTTCAAGTAGTGGCGCACGAACGCATCGGAGCAGAATTCGGCGAGTTGAGGCAGCAGCGCGCACACCGTACGATTCACCAGCCTGTCTTTGGCATCCTTGTAGAGTAGAACGGTGTCGCAGACTTCGCGGAAGCGAGGTACCATGAACCCGCCCGTGTTTTGCAGCAGCTCGCCGATGACCAATAAAGAGCCGTGCACACACTCCCAGGAAGTTGGCGCCGCATTTGCCGAGGATGGTGCTGCCGCGATTGTGAGGGAGGAGCCGACTTGGCTGCTGCCACCGGCTGACGCTCCGCTACCAACCCCGGTTCTTCCGACGTTCAACCCTTCAAACACTTGGTCGTAGACTTTGCAGTACCACTGCACTCGATGACGCGTTTGTCTGCGCGCGATCAGCTGTAGACAGGCACTCAGCGCTTCCGTAGCGGCCTCTCGAATCTCGACGCGAACGTCGCGGATCGCACCCCAAATGGACTGGAAAAACGTCGTCAGGTTCACGTGGAACAGCGTCGGCGCTGATCGAGCAAGCTCTCGCAGCACAAAGCACGCAGCAAGTCGTCGCTGGCTGAAAATCGCTTCCTGTCGCTCTCCTTGCAGCCACTCGAACGCGCGCTTCACTTCAAAGTCGACAAACGCTGCGACGAGGGTCCCACTCACGCCGCTGGTCTTGTTCGAAGACGCAAGGTGTCCTAGCGCAGTGGACGCAGCGATCAGAGCTGCGCGCGAAGTGTTCTGCTGGGTGAAGAAGTTACGCAGGTAGTTCGCGTAGCGGATCACCTGGTCTTCATTCGAGATATCGATCAGCATATCGATCGCGACGAGCCCGCCCAGCTGGTCCTGCTCGTTCGACGACTGCAGCAGCACATACAACTGCGGCGTCAACTGCTGCAGCACTTTCGTGAACGTCTCGGACGTCAGCTGCCTCGAGAGCGTCGCGACGAACGTGTACAGCTCCTTGGCAAATTGCTGGCGCGCCGCGGCATCTTTCGTCTTCAGACGCTTCACCAGACGGTTCAGGATGTTCTCCACGTGCTCGCGCTCTTTGTACGCCATGACAGCTTGCGTCTATTCACACACTACTATCCCTTACTTCAACGGCCGCCGTCGTTCTTTCTTGACTTCTTCAAATGGTGGTGGACTGAACGCAGAATGTCAATGAATGCGCGGTCGGTGCGCTTCTCTTCGATTCACGCGATGCGAGTGGCACCAGTGGATGCGCGATGGAGAGAGACGTCCTATCAGCGGTCTCCACACGCGTGGGGCTGGAGCGAAGGTCGATTCCGCACTGCGTGAAGTGCTGGTGAGCCTGTGCCTTTCTCGCGCGCTTTCCCTTTCTTGATTGAAGCTTTGGTGCCGACCAAAGGCAGAGGAGAAAGCGAATCGCGAAGCGAACAGGACAGAATAATTATGCAGCATTGTGGCGTTACTGACAGTGAAGGTGTGGGGTTGAAAAATAGTACCCTCTTCCTGAATGAGGGACAATTTTGAGCTCTACAGTACGGTTGAAGATCGGATTCTGATGGCTCGCAATCGTTATCAATGATGGTGACAGCAGCAGCATGAAGGGCGGCAGCACGCTCGCATCACGAGAGCAGCACGGAATGTTGCAAAGAGAGCCAAATGGTGCAAGAAGCCCACGTCGAACGCACTGGTTATCGTCATTGAGCTGATTGTCAACAAGTAGCTACTGCTGGTCAAAAGCCACAGGCATGAGGTTCTTCAAGCTGATGCGAGAGCTGATCGGAAGCCCTGGCCTGTAATGGCTGTAACGAAGCGAACCACCAGAGCATTTATTTGTTCAATGCTTGTGCTGCCATTCCGTCAGGTGGATCTTCAACTGAAGGGGCACAGAGCAGCTGATAGATCAATAGAGTAGGATAACAGATCACACCAAAGCAAAGGAGAGATGGAACGCACGAACGAGCAGGTTGGTGGTTGTTGTTTTAGACAACGAAAGGCGAGGCCTGTTCATTTGCTAGTAGCGGGAAGAAGGATTCGGAAACCTAGAAATTAAGAGCGATCTAAGCAGACTTCTTCTTGAGCTTCTCGAGAAGGACCTTCTTGACGATCTTCTGCTCTTCGATCAGGAAAGCGCGGACGATGCGCTGACGCACGCAGCCAGCGCAGCGGGAGCCGCCGTACGCACGGGCCACGGTGCGGTGGGTCTTGCTCACGTTCTTGTACTCCTTTGGGGACAAGTGCTTGATCTGATGTCATGAAGAAAAAGAGGTACACAAACTAGCATTAGCAAACTGGGCGATATACCGATGGCCGAAGAGCTTGAGCTGGGTGATGGATGGAATGTTTTACTTACTCCCTTGAGCGACTGCTTGCAGTCACCGCACTTTGGGCCAGCAGCACGCTTCTTGCGGTACTGGGCGACCAAGACGCCACCTGCAGATCATCAGAAACAAAGCAAAGATACACACTCACTGTCAGCGATAGCGCTCATTTCAGCAGGGAAACTGGTACCGAATGCGATAGCGAGGCCGGATGAGACGGGGATTGAGAGAGAGCGAGAGCGCGCGTGTGGGGTGTTGAGCGGTGTTCAACACCAATGATCGCATTCCTCGCGCGTTCGCGCTGGAATCTGACTCGTACTGGGAAGCTCCATTCGTTGGTAATACGTGCTCCACCCGCTCCAATTGTTCTCGTGGCTGAAAGTGGTTGGTTCCTCGACTGACTGCATCTCGTCCCTCTCGTTCATAATCCTGTTTGCGGCGATTAGCCTGCTGGCCGTCGACCGATGTATCAAGGGAGACAAAAGCTCGCAAGCTCATGAGTGACGTTGCTGTCGTCCTGTATGCTGAATGCCGCCTCTATCGATGCTGCGCTCGACCTGTCGTATATCGCGTCTGCACATGCGCCGCTGGCACTATTTGCCGTAAGTCTCTTCGCCACTGCTACTTCCTCGCTCTCTCGAATACTTGACGTCCACATGCTCTTTGATCGCCTCCAATGTTTTGATCACCACTCCATGCCATCGCTCTCTCTTGTCTCTCGCTCTCTCCGTCTGTCTCCTCGCGCCATCGTTGCGTCACGCCATTCATTTATTCATTCACACAGGGAGCTACACGTACCAGGGGTCTTCACGGCCTTGATGCCATTGGACTTGGTGGCGTACGAGTGGCGGCGGCGGTAAGTCACACGAACGTTCTTGACCATAGTTATCTGTTTTCTTCTCCCGTTCTGATGCTAAAACGAATGAATTCAGGCGTCCGCGCGATGGCCGCTGCACGCTTCAAAAGCTTCAAAGGCCCAACGCCAATCGTTTGCGGCGACCTCTATAATGTGATCGCTTGACCTGCGACACATAATACGTACGCGTAAATACCCCAGACCAACCATCTTTTTACCGAGCATGGGCAGGGAATGCGTTACCTTCGAGCAACCTTATTCGGATTTAAGTGAGAAAATCGACGACAGCAAAACGAGACAAGGTTGTGTCAAGAATGTAGCCATCTCAAGAGGACACCTCAAGCAATCGAGAGCTCATTGCTTCAAGGCGAGAATGCAGTGAGGACCAGGTTTGGAGCTAGTGTGCATGAACAAGAGCTCAAACCAGCGGCAGAGTAGCTGTAGTTAATTCATTTGCACAACTGTGGCCGTGGGCAACGCACGCCAGGATCAGCGCGTGAGGCCATTGCTACTCAAATAAACGCGCGCAAATGTGTGGAATGCCAAGCGTAACGTAATGACAGGCAACCGCAAGATACATCTTGCTCACTTCTCTCTGGCTTTAATTGCTCCCTGGGGAAACTGAGCTGTTAGCTGAAAGGCTTTCACCACAACTGGCATCCATTCTTTTGAGACGGCTACTCCTTTTCTGTGGCACGATGGACGCGATGTCGTAAGTGGTGTGGTGCTGGTGGCAGTATGACACAGCTGAGCGTTCCGAAAAGAAAATGATCTTGTTACCTTATGTATGAATACGAACGAACGAAAGCAGCATGATTGGAGCAAGCGATACAATACAAACGCGCTATGGATACACGGAATCTTCTCTCTCGAGTGTGCCTGAGTGGCAGCGGTCAGTCGATGACTGGAAACAACCGAGGGCTTGATGCTGAGAGCGGTTGACTGTCTCACGCACTTAGTACTGCGGCTTGCCCTGGTGCTTCTTCCCTTTGCATTTGTGGCGCTTCACCGTCAGACTCGTGGCGGAAGCCGGCGCTGGCGAAGACGACGTAGGCGCTGGGGTCGACCATTCACACCAACCTTACTCCGTACACCTCTTTACACGCGCTGCTTCCTCGCGTGCGATCGGATCTTGTCGCACTTGCGGCGCTGCGTCGACTGAGTGGATTCCGCGTACTCGCCTGCACTTGGACTTGAGCTTGGACTACTTGGGCTTGGGCTTGGACTACTTGGACTCGGGCTTGGGCTACTTGAGCTTGGGACCAT
>JAADXK010000645.1:0-18305 GCA_023337805.1 Globisporangium barbulae | reverse complement strand
CCCAAGGCCCAAGACTCAAGACCCCCAGGCCCAAGCATTGGCTCACACTTCTGTGCGAGTTCCGTTTGCTTTCAAGCTTCCACTGCTCAGATCCATCCAGCTCTTCGCACTTGCGTGAGCGGGATAGGACTGAGTCCTGTTGCAGAGCAGACAATGCTTGCTGGCGGTGGCAACGATTACACTTTGACGCGAGTCAAGAGCATTTACTTTCCAAGCGGGACTTTTCCCTCTGGTTTAGTTTGCTCGGATAAAGCCTATTTTAAGGCTATTACCACCTTAAAATCTGCTGAATAATGACAAAACTGACATTTTATTTGGTAAAAGTGACCATCAAATAAATTGATTGATTTGATTGGATAAAATTCTCAGCATGCGACAAAAACCTTATTGCTTCTAACGTATCGACACACACAAGCAAAGGCACAGAACGAAATTTCAAAATGCCTGCTAAAAAGAGGATGAATTTAGCTTTCAGATACCTAAATTTCGTGGAATATCGCCAAATAGCAAGCTGACATGGAAGAATTGAAGTTAAGACATCAAAAAATGATAAGCAAAACTGGCGTTTTATTGCCGATCACCTTCTAATCTGCTGTCTGCAAAATTATGCCTTGTGCAGTCGACTGAGTGCTTTCTATACATGAAAGAAGCACGAAAATCCGGTCACTGCTCGCCAAGAACGAGGACATAATAAAGAATGCACATTTCTTTTCGGAGCAGAGGAAGTATAACAGAATATAACCCTTTTTAAACTTGACACACCAGCATGAAGTGTTTCACCAATAGGCAACACTCAAAAAGTGAGCAATTTCGATTGACAGATGAATTCGCGAGGATCGAAGTCATTTTCGTAAATGTTTAAAACTACCATTTTGGTTCGATTTTGCGAAATTGGACAAACATGTTTTGCAAATACTCGATTGTTTCGAATACATCGCAATCTCTATTTTCATCCTCAAGAAGTACTGCAGCGTTCCGTATAAATACGACCTCTTACTTATTATTATTTGGGGCTCGCACTTGAAATATATTTTGAAAAACAGCGTAAAAATGCGCACGAGTGAAGAGTCACGACTCCTCCAAAATAGCTCACGTCCTCGAGCTTTCAAGCACGTCCTCCACTCCTTGTCCTCGCGGCAAAGCTGATTGTGGCTTTGGCAGCGCCACCAACCTTCTCACTCTTCTTTCTTCCTTCAACTGCCAAGGGGGTGACGGGCCAAAGCACCGTGAACGTCACATCACAACCCCTGTAGCGCATTGGTAGTGTTTAAGTGGGTGCGTGGTGTGGTATTAGTGGGCACCTGGCGATTGCGGACTCCGTGGCTTATAGCCGCTTCGAGATCGCGGCTTAATCCCATCTAGCTGCACGGAGCCCACTTACATTTACTTGTTGATTGTAGAGAGAAGAGTCATTAGAAATAGATACGAGCAACAAATTTAGATTGACTTTTAGACAAGCGACTCTTCATTGTTCGAGTCGAACTGAGTCTCGCTTTGAGATGATCTGAGATGAATGCCATAAGGGGAAGGGCGGGCTCGCATCTGTTGACGTACACGGTACTCGCGCTGGGCTGCCGCTCGCTGCGTGCGTACTCTATCGCCCATAGACTGGTACTTGGCGAGTACCATGCCGTAATGTTCACTGTCCTGAGCACGCAGTGGCATAAGAGAAACGTGAAAGTTTGTCAAAGCCACGCACAGACGCACAACACAATCAAACCGATTCTCGTTCCACTTGAATGTCGAGTATGTGGCGTTCCACAACCCGCACATACGGCCGAAGAAGTTCTCGAACAGCACGCGATCCGAAGAGATTGCTTTGTTCCGGGCCAAGTCGTCTTGGTCAAGCATCCCTCCGTGCGCCTTCTTCTTGGGCTGGATGGTTCTGACAGCTCGTCCTGCGCCTTGGTAGCCCTTGTCAAATAACATCGCCCACATACTGGGAAATTACGTTGGCTCGTTGCTCAGCTCCACCGCGTCACCGCCTTGCTTACGCAGCATCTGTCGATGCACCTGGATTCTGTCGAGAAGAATCGTGAGGTCGGATGTCGAGCCAGGAAAGTGCACGGAGACGTCAACCGCAACTCCTAGCGGAGCGACAGAGCACTCAATCTTGAACCCGTAGAGCTTATGTTTGGCCGAGTAGTACACCTTCTGCTCGATAAACTGGCCGCTAGGTCGATACGCCAGCTGGAATTTGACATCCGTTGCGTAGAGAGCATGTGGGTAGTTGGCGAAGATATGTCCATTTGCTCGTTGTTCCGTCATCGAGACTGGCTTGACGAATCTGCCGAACAGCACTGGCTCGACGATCACGATGACGCGATGCACCATCTTCTCGAGCGTTGAGATGCCGATGTTGAAATCGAGCGAGTGCTTGAACCATGTGTCGAAGTGCTTCAAGACAGCAAGTGTGATGAAGAAGGCGTCCCTGGCGGCGACAGCTGGCTTGCGACCACGGCCGAGAGTCCATGCGATGGTGACCTCGTTCTCGACAATCGCCCATAGCGTGTCGAACTCGATGACGGATAAATTCGTCATCGCCTTGATCGTGTCGTCACCATCGACTGCGACATACTCAGCTAAAATAGGCGCGTCACAGTCGGTCGTATCTTCTTCCATGTGGCGAGCAAGTTCCCCGAACGTTGCATTGCTGGAGATCAAGTTGACATGCTCGTCGTCCAGCTGTCGCTGAAGCCGGAGGGCAACTTGTGAGGCTGAGGATGGCATAACGAGCGACGTTGGCAGTGCGGTCGAGCAGGTGAAAATGGTTTTGCTGCTGTTTTGCTCCCTTGTGCAGCGCACTCGTGATGAATGTATTGCCTGGATCATTTACTGGCTGGTATTTAGCTAAATGATGATCTTCTGGATATGTCAATATCTAACAGGTTTGTCATTGCATTTATCGATATATCTCAATCACATAGCTATTACAGTAATTATACAGCAGAAGGTTAGACACATAATATTCGCAGCAGTATTTTCCAAAAACATCCCTTCGTATGATTTAGATAGTGATGTTTTACAAAATACTAATAATTTGTGAGAAACGACTAAATTCGGTGGATAATTTGGATATCTAATTTGTTGACAAATAACACGAATAAAACTGATTATATGCTCCAGTGGTCTAATAGAAGTGTTTTCACTTCCGAGAAAGCACATTTTCGAAGAGGATATTATTGGGGCGGAAGTTCCCATACAAAAATGATTTCTGTTGTGAAATCATAACTTGCCCATTTTTGTGAAAATCAGTTCCTTGCATAAATGATTGATTCATACTTAATAATCTGTGCATACATGGTAAAATACCTGCTGCTAAAAAACGAGTTGTGACAGGAACATTAGAGCAGAATTCTATTGCGATCTTGCTCTGTTCAAAGTGAAAACGCAACGCGGGTTTCCTGTCACAATTTTATTGAACCCTAGACAGGAAACCCGTGAAGGCGATTCGAAATGCACTAGTTTGTATTATTGAAGTCTACTTTGACCCGTGGGTTTCCAGTCAAAAATATGGGCCAGATTTTCACGGACAGCATTTATGAGGTAGGACACCTTTTTGAAATACACTTTGAAAATCCGATTCGTCGGTTGAGCATTCTAAAATCGACTGTAGATTGCATTTTTTGTTGCCACCAAACCAGCAGCTCCCGCGCCCAGACAGCTACGCACCGACACACCAGCAGCAGCTTCCGCAAGCAGCGCCCGCACACAGAGACAGAGAGGCAGGCAGCGAAGAGTCGTTCGCCTCACCTCTTCTATCCATCCATCCATCTATCTATCCATCCACACGCCCGCTGCCATCGCAGCAGTGACTAACCAGTTGTCAGCACAGCGGCGGCGACCGAGAGCCAAAGTTGAAGATGGAGATGGCTGCACTTGAAGTCGCGACGCGTGACAATACGATTGCCACCGAGAGCGACGATTCGCTGCACTCGCGCCTTGACACGTCACTGCGAAGCGCATCCAGTGGGTGCGACTTTGCGGATGTGTCCGCCGATGCGAGCCAGCTCAGCAGCAACGACACTGAAGGGCACGGTGGCTCGCTGCACACGTTTGCGACCTTCTCAGACAAGCAAGCGCTCCAGATCGCCGAGCGAGTGGCTTCCGGATGCCCGTCGCGACGTCGGAGACAGTGCAGCCCGCGCAGCAGCAGCAACAAGAAGAAGAAGCAGGAGCTGAAGGCGTGCATGCTGTCGATGAAGGGGCAAGTGGCGTTTCTGCACGAGATGATGAAGCAAATCGGTGCAGCCGAGAGAGAGAGCTTTCTCATGGGCACCCGCCACGAGAGCACTGGTGACCTCAGCGGAATGTCGTTCTCGTTGCTGTCCCCAGTGCGCAAGTCAAGTACTGATCTGACTGTGTTGCCTGATGCGCACTTCAAGAAGCAGATGCTGCTCCAGGACGAGTGGGAGCTCGACGAGCGCAGTGAGCCTGCTGCGCAGTCGAGCAGCTTTTCGAGTGCACGGAGTACCATGAATCGAATTGCCGAGCTGGAACGCGAAAACGCTGCGCTGAAGGATCAGATTGCGCACAATGAACAACATACGAGTGAAGCTGTTGCGGAGCTGCTGGATGAGATCGAAGACCTGAAGCGAAAGCTTCGAGCGAGCGAGGAAGCGCATGGACATGTGCAGTCAATCGCTCAAGATTATGAACAGACGTATCACAGCCACGACCACGACGACGCTGCGGACTCGTCGACTTCGACAGCGAGCTGCAGCATCCACATCGAGAGCAACCAGATCGAGCATCAAGTAACGCAGACTGTCAGCGACAAACACGAAGGTGAGCATGCTGTGATACCAGAGAACCCAACAAACACGATTCTTGCGAACCACGAGCGCTGCCAAGAGAAGATTCACGAGCTCTGGCAGACCATCAAGAACCTGAAGGTGTACGTGGAGACCTATCGCATCGAGATGGACGACCTAAAGAGCCAACGAAACGAAGCGGTCGCCTCTGCCGAGCGCGCCTGGAAAGACAACGCGAAGCTAGCGGGTAACACGAACCCGCAGCAGAAGATCAAGTACTTGCAGGCGGTCAAGAACGAGAATGCGGTGTTGACGAAGAAAATCCGAGAGCTGCAGTCGCAACTCGCAGCGCTACGCACGAAGAAAGCCGTGAAGAAAGCGAACAGCGTCGCTG
The DNA here is from genome assembly GCA_023337805.1 of Globisporangium barbulae. Classification (NCBI taxonomy): domain Eukaryota; phylum Oomycota; class Peronosporomycetes; order Pythiales; family Pythiaceae; genus Globisporangium; species Globisporangium barbulae. The sequence goes on along the minus strand of JAADXK010000645.1, from coordinate 13,157 downwards.
AGCCGCAGGACTCGCAGAGCGACCCCGACCGCTCGTCTGTTATTGACGAAAGCGTGCAAACGCTGTTCGAGTGCGAAGACAGAGACGACGAGTCGGAGCCGGAGCGCAGCAAGCTTTTCCAGAAGATGTGGCACCACAACAAGGAACTCGAGGCGGAGATTTTGCGGCTGCGGCAGCAGAAGCAAGCTCTGGATGCGCGGCGGTCGCGGTCCGAGGCCACGGGAGATAACAGCTCTAGTGCGCGCTCCGACTGTTTGAAGAAGTCGACAGCGGTGGTGACAAGAGGCGCGCAGCAGCGTCGGCACCACCCGCACCACTTGCCCTCGGTCGCATGACAGAGTTTGTCTCTGCCATCTTCCTGTTCGCTCTTGTCTGAGCCAGAGTCCACTAGGAACGCGAAGCCGAGGTTCTCTGGGCACCTCTCTCCAGCTCCTTGTCGCTCTCGACCTCGTCGACGCACTCCTCCTGCTGTGGCGCCGTCGCTGCGAGTTTTCCCAATCGCTTCGCTTGATGCGTAGACCTGTCGAGTCATGGATGTGAGATAGAGAGACGGATCATTCAATGAGAATAGCTCTTCACGTGTCGTGCGGTCCAGTGCACACGCATGGAGAGAGCTGCTCACACGATGGCCGTCAATTTCGCCCAGGTGTGCGTCAACCTCTAAAATGCTTCAGCTTTATTTTAGGCTTTATTTTAAGTCTATTAGACGTTCCCTGGTCTATATAATAAGTGAAGCCTAGTTAAGTTTTTTTAGGAAAAAAAGCTTAACTATATGTGCTCTCTCGGCAACACGGAGATGGAGATCGAGAACCTCATCGCGATCTCGGCCGTGTTGCGGATCAACACGACGCCCTGTGTGCTGGATCTAGACAACCCGGCGATCAAGACCAAGGAGATAAGCCTGAGTGTACGTACATTGAGCTCTCCAGTTGATATGGAGCTGACTGGCAACTGCTTTGGCTCACATACAATGATAGGAAGAAGCAAACCGCATCACCGATACGGGTGCAGCTGCGTTTGCGCAGGTGCTGCAGCGCAACTGCAGCAACCTGTCGATGCTCGCGCTCTGCTCGACGTACCTAATCGACGACGGGCTCGCAGCCATCGCAGCGGCGCTTCTGCGGCTCGAGAACGCGGATGCGAACTTCCTGCATCTGTTGCTCTGAGGGAACGACTTTGGCGACAGGAGCACGCAACTCTTCCTCGAGCTCTGCGACGGCCGCTTCCACGACTGGGACATCGAAATCGACTCCCTCCCGCGCGCGGTGGACGGTGATGACCGCGTGCACGTCGCGCACAAGGACGTCGTGCGCGCCGCGCCGTTCGCGTCCCCAAATCAGTGAGGCGTGTCAATTTGTTGCGTCGCCCGAAAGTGGACGCTTGAAGCTGAAGGTTTGTATTTCAAATTTGTGCAAAATTGAGTGAAAGTATACAAAACAGTTCCAGCCTGTGCTGTTTTGGCAAGTTCGAACAAATGAATATTGTATGATCAAAACTCATTTCCTAAAATAGCTTGTTTTTTTATAGCAACTCTTCATACAACATCAAGTCAACCAGTCCAATGGTTTTGGCAATCAAAAACGGATCACGCTTTCGAAAACCAAAAATATGGACTGGGTAAGTAACTTGACATGAAAGGGTGCAATAAAAGAGCAAATCGAATTTTAGGAAATGGAAAATGGCTTGAAATTGTTTTACGCAGGTTACGTTAAATAAAGGGGTTCTCTGTTTGTTGGGTTATTAAAAAAACAATTCCCAACAGCTTGGACGTGTACAAAAGCATCAAGCACGATGAACAAAATGGCGCGGCGGACGAATTCGCTCGCTGAGCAAGTGGCGTTGGGGGCTCTGACCGTGGCTGACAGCGCACCCAGCAGCAGCCACGCAAACAGCAGCACAGCTGGTGTCGAAAGCCCCGCTCGACTGGTGCGCCTGAGCTCCGTAGCAGACACGACAAGCGAGGCAGATGCCACGGGAGACTCGACCACCGCCACCGCCAGCGCGGCGCACGACCTATCACTGCCGGCAGGGTGGCAGAAGGTCATGCACGACTCGGGACTGCCGTGCTACGTGCACGAGCAGCAGCGGCTGGTGAGCTGGTCCAAGCCGTACGTGCTGGACCTCCTCTGCTCGTCCGGCGAGTTCGTGAAGGTGGCGCAGCAGCACGTTCCGCCGCTGAGTCTTTTCAAAGCGTCAAGTGGAGTTATTACCACCACACAGGAGAAGGCCAATGGAGTGCCCGTACATGAGACGAGCGAGCGCAGCAATGTAAGTGACGAACATGCGATTGACGAAGAGGAGAGCTCGGTGTGATGCTAATGTATTGTGAATGACAAATGCGATTGGTTACGGTACGCATGCACAGTCGAAGAAGCGAAAGCTCAGAACCACCGAGCCAGAGCGCGTCGCGCCTCCGCCAAAGCCGAAAGAAGCACCGAAAGAGCAAGAACCGCAGCCAATGATGGTGTGTTTTACGAACAGGATTAGCTTGGTGGTCGTGCGGAATCAGTGGCGCATCTTATTTGCTTACTGGGTTGCTGTTGTGTGTGTGTGTGCCCACAGGCGATGGAAGAATTCAAGACGCTCACTATCGGAGATCCACGTGTGCTGCAGGTTAGCTTATTATGTGATTACTTTGTAGTATGAGGCCTCCTGTTGTTTTGGCTATGCCACTCACTCGTGGCTTTTGTTGCAGGCGTGCATGGAGCTCACATACAAGACGCCAGCGCAGGTTCTGCAAGAGTACCAGAACCGGAACCGCGGCATTTCGATCAACTACAACACGCATCCGATCGAGAAGGACGGCGTGAAGCTGTTCAAGACGATCGTGTCGGCTGGGAACACTGTTGCTGAGGTGCGTTTTTGCTCTGCTGTTGGCTCTTTGACTGTGCCGATGAGTGAATTTGTATATGTGTATGACTGGACGACAGGGCACTGCGACGACCAAGAAAGTCGCAAAGCAACTCAGTGCGCAGTCGCTGCTCGTTCAGCTCCACGAGCGCACGATGAAGACGTATTACGCAGTCGCAGAGCTCTACAGCAGCGTGACGAAGGGCCAGCCAGTGATCAGCGAGTCGTTCTCAGCGCATGGAGCTCAGCCGACCGCTGCTGCTCGAATGGACAGCTACCGACGACCAGTGGATCCACGTCTGAATCGATCAGCTCCTGGTGACTCGACTGGTATCGGAGGGCGAGGGAAGAAGAGAGACCGCCGCTCTGTTGCGGGCGCTTACAACGGCGGAGGCGCAGCATCAGGGTATGCCGAGTACAGCGAAGACGCTGTCGGGGACTACGTGCAGGCTGCGGCAGCAGCAGGCTACTCGCAATATGGAGGCACAGCTCAAGCTCAAGCTCAGCAGTGGGGCGGCTACACCTCGTACTACAACACCGGCGTTCCGTGGCAAGCTGCTGCTCGTGAGCCCGAGGAAGTTGCGTACGCTGCCTCTTCAGCGCCCGAGCAGCACAGCGACCGAGAGCGCATTGTCGAGTACTCACAGTCTGCTCCTCCAGCACACTCTGGCTACGGTCAGTACTACGGCGACGGGTCGTGGGCAGGATACAATGGCGGCACTGCGGCGCCGCAGTACATGCCGCCCATGGCACAGGGCTACCCTGGCTATGGCTCAGTAGGTCAGTACAGCCCTCCTCCGCCAGTCCACAGTGACAGCAGCGGCAGCAGATACGGGCATCGACCTCCGGCTCCTGGGGACCGAACGGCCGTGTTTGGACGCCTCAAGGTACGCAGTTGGCTGAGCCCAGTGCTTAGGAAGAATAGGGGACTGACACACTCTTTTCATGTTGTGTTGACCGTGTTTGGCTTTATGTTGGTTATGTAGGTAAACCTGAGAACCCGAGAGCCGTAACGAAAGTCCATAAGAATTCTGAAGCCACACGCGAATGGCTCCTTTCGGCGCAGACCGAGAAGCGAGCACACAAGATGGAGGACGAAGGGAGAGAAAGAGCGATGGTGACGCCTTCTTCGTCACAGCTCATTGGGCGCCGAAGGAGATTCGTCTGGAGTGAGCGAAAGTCGTGAGGGAGCGACGCAATGATGCATTCTGTCATTGTCCGTCGTATTATTTAAACACGCAGATGCTTGTGAAAATGAACCACTTGAGCGCATTGCTCCTCAATTCCAAGCACAACGAAGCAAATGGAGATCGAATTGACAGGATCAACCGCGCGTGCCTGATTAGGATTGTGTGCACTCGCGTTTGTAATCTGCGATCAAACACTCCGCGTGACCAGCTGGCGGCGATAGACCAAGCGCCATTCAAGCAAGTTGCTCATTGTGAAGGGGCGCTCGTCTATCCCTCTTATAATAGATATTCTAGCAGCCAACATCCGTTATCCTCTATCATCTTGTAATGTTTCCAGATTTTAGTAGCAATAGAGCAAGTAGATTATCTAAAAAGGTAGGAATAAGCTGTGGAACGTCGCACGAAGGAAAGAACGAGCCAGAAAGACAGACACTCTATGCAACAGCCAGAACGAGAGAATGGCTCGAGAAATGGCTCGGCCCTTGTCTGCTAATGCTGAACACTTTCCACGCAGGAATGATGCGCGTCGTTCCCTCCAAGTTCAGTCGCCCAAAAGCGCCATCGGGCCCACCCGATACAGTCAGTGTGCACGACCAGCCAAAGCACCCAGCAACTGAATAACGCATGGAGGGCTACCTGCTCGTGTTCACCAAGGAGCGCGCGGCGCAAGTCTGGTACTGCGTGCTCGAGACGGGGCTCATCAAGTGCTACGACTCGCACGCGGGCGGCGCCACGCTCATCGACTGCATCGAGCTCACGCGCCACCGTGTGCGCGTCAAGCCGCTCATCGGCGGTAACGTCTGCCCGAACCGCTTCGTGTTGCACGCGACCGAGGTGAAGCGCAACGACCAGGTGGGCAAGCTCGCCGCCGTCGCGCTGCGCGAGAAGATCCACGTGTTTGCGGCCGCGACGTCCGACAAGATGTGCAAGTGGGTCAACGCGATCCACAACTGGCGCAGGCACACGTTCGACGACCCGCTGGGCATGTTCGTAGGCAATGATGGCGACGACCCGGTGGTTGAATCAACACAACAGAGCCGCCGGCGCGCCGAGCTTGAGCTCGACCGCCTGAACGTGATCGACCTCACGAGCCGCTTCGACATCCGCCTCGCGCGTTGCAAGCCGGCGGCAGTGAATAGCAAAAGCAAGACCAGGTTTCCCAGAATCAGCCCCATCAGCAGCATCGGCGAGGCCGCGGCGCGGAAAGTGCTCCTCCTGCGGCCGTCCCGCGCCAGCGGCGTCATCGCGTCCTGGCTGCCGACGTTCACGTCGAGCCACAAGAAGCGCAACACCATCTCGTAAACGAGCGAGCGATGGTGTGGCGTGTGAATGAAGTTATAGACGGCGTGTGTGCGAGCGTGAAGTGACCGAGTGACCAAGTTTTGAAGGCATCCAGATGACGTGAGTCGCAAAGACGAGAGTCAGCCTACTCCTCCTCGAGGAAAGAGAGCTTTTTGAACCAGCGAGTGCGTGCACCAAGCGAATAGAAGCGTTCAAGTCCAGTAAGAAGAATGGCGTGTAAATGGATCGACGGAATATCCAAACCAGTGAATAATAAGCGCAGACAATGTCCAATGAAAGCATGTAACAAAGCAGGCTCTCGTGTTTCATTAAAAGCGTCTTCTCATTGTTGTTGTTGTAGCTCTTCATGGCCCCACCCAGTGCACTCGTCCGACAGCAGCTGACAACAAATGCCATGGTGGCCAGCCAGCAGCTACTTGACCAACGTCTCGCTTACAGATAGAGTCCTTCTGGGATGTTGGCCTTCTTCCGGTAGAGCGCCTTCTCCTTTGCTTTTCTAAAGTCCGTCTGCGTGACGCGCATGCGGCGTTCGCGCAGTGCGAGCAGACCGGCTTCTGTGCACACGGCCTTGATGTCGGCACCCGAGAGCTCGTCCTTCGCCATCACAAACTCCTCCAGGTCCACGTCCTCCGAGAGGCTCATCCGGCCCGTGTGGATGTTGAAAATGCGGCGCTTGGTCTTGACGTCAGGCAGTGGGAACTCAATCTACGCACAGCGGCACAATAATGAAAACAACAGGTGAGTCAACGGCACACACGATATTTCCGAGAGAAAAAACAGCAATGCGCACCTTTCGGTCGATACGACCAGGACGAATGAGCGCCGGATCGAGGCTCTCGATCGCGTTCGTGGCCATGATCACCTTCACATCACCGCGCTCGTCGAAACCATCGAGCTGATTGAGCAGCTCGAGCATCGTACGCTGGATCTCGCGGGTGCCGCCGCTGCTCGAGTCGTAACGCTTGCTGCCGACCGCATCGATTTCGTCGATGAACACGATCGACGGCGCGTGGTCGTCTGCGACGCGGAACATCTCGCGCACGAGCTTCGGGCCATCACCCAGATACTTTTGGATGAGCTCCGAGCCGACGACACGTAGGAAAGTCGCCGACGTCTGGTTTGCGACGGCCTTCGCCAGCAGCGTCTTGCCTGTGCCCGGCTCGCCGTACAAGATCACGCCCTTTGGCGGCTTGATACCAATGCCCTCGTAGAGCTCTGGGTGCGTAAGCGGCAGCTCGACGGCTTCCTTGATCTCCTGGATCTGCGACTCCAGACCACCAATGTCGGCGTAGGACTCGAGTGGCGCCTTGTCAACCTTCATCACGCTCACCATCGGGTCCGTGTCGTCGGCGAGGATGCCAACCACCGACATCACCTTGTTGTGCAGCAGCACGGAGCAGCCCGGCTCGAGCATGTCCTGGTTCACGAAGGACATGACGCTCACGTAGTACTCAGGGCCGACCGAGGACGACACGATCGCGTGGTTGTCATCGATCATCTCTTCGAGCGTGCCGACGCCCATGGGCGTGCCGCGCAGGTCGTCCACCTTGGAGCGCTCCTCCTCGTCCTTCTCGTGCTTGGGCTTCATCACTTCCTGGTTCTGGATGAATTCCTGCTCCATGAGCAAAAAGTCCTTGATGCGTTCGAGCTTGAGCAGGCGGAGCTTGCACTTGGCCGTCGGGTACACGGGCGGAATGCGCACGGCGACCGACGGCCCTTTCTTCTTTCGGCGGCGGCGCGTGGGCCCCCCGCCGCGCGGCTCGAACTTCTTCTTCTTCTTCGCAGCGTCGTCGTTCTTCTTCTTGGCCGCGTCCTCGCGCGACTGGCGCGGCAATCCGCTCTGGCCCTGCCCCATACTGCTCGCGCTCTCCTCTCTTGCTTCACTTGGGCGACTGACTGCCTGCTCGATTGCTTCTCGACGGCCTTCTTTTTCAACCGAAAAAAAGATCTTGCCTCCCCCTCGGTAAATTACATATATAGACTTTTGTGAAATAAAATATACATTTATACACGTAATTTTACTTGAAAACGCATTTATAACCAGTAGAAAACTGGAGCGGCTGTGATTGGACGAAATTGACATGCTGGAAACAAAAAACCGTGTCCTTTCGTGATCAATTGATCATGCGGATGTGCATGGCTGGCTGTGCGTGATCAACTCTGTTTGCTCGAGGCATCCGCATGCACTTCCTGCTGCTCTCCTCCTTAGCGAGTGCGAGTGCATACAGAATACAGCAACACGTCTGCTGGATGAGCTTGCTATCTGTCTCAGTGATATACAAACAACTGATGCCCACTCAGAGGCTGGTGATGCGGAGCTGCTGCTCGGTTTCGTGCTGACCGACTCATTGCCTAATAACCGATCAGAGTTTTTGCCATAAAGCTGCGCGTTTTCTATTGTATGAGCAGCACGCGAACTGCTGCGCGAGCGTGCGTTTCCGGCGTCCGCGGGGATGGGCTCTCGCTCGCCTGCTTGGGCTGCGCGTGCTGGTTATTTATACACGCACACAAACGCGCAACGGCGCCACGGCGCATTCCACGGCAGGCAACTTTGCTTTCGACTTTTGCGTAACAAACCGCAACTAAAATACAAAGCCATGAGCAGTTTTGCTTATCGCTCGCCCCTCCCGTCCGTCCGTCCTCTCTCTGGGTCACCGCTGCTCTGCTTTGCTCACTCCCTCGTCCAACTCAGCCCAGCGCTCCGCGATTCTGGATCATCTGTTGCCAGCAGCTTCATCTCGATCTATCCGGGTCCATTTCGCTTCTTCATCCATTGCTCCTCGTGACTGCCAGACCAGCTCGCCTCTCGCCAATTACCTTCGAGTAAGCCACCAGCCAGGCTTCATCCAAACTTCCTCTTCAGCATCTACGGCTATTTGCTAGTTGAAGACCGATCAGGATGACCAGCACTGCCCCAGAGGGGACCTACCCGCTCACTGGCCCTTCATCAACCTCAGCGTCGGTCGCCTCAGCCCAGCCATCGGCGTTCCTGGACAAGCAAAGCGAGCTATCCGGGAGACCTGGCGCGACGACGCCGCTCATGAGCGGCAAGGATCCGCACTACTCGCCCACCAAGTCCGGACAGACCGCACCGTCCGGCGCCTCCGTGGCCACGTCCACGGCGATCACGAGCGGCCTTCGCCCCGACACGTACTCGTTCGTGGTCTCCGGCACGACTTTCCAGATCGACACCAAGTACAAACTGCTCAAGCCCATCGGCCACGGCGCCTACGGGGTCGTCATGTAAGCCTTTGTCAGCCTTAACCAGCCTTGATAGAGCTGTTGGGCACTCATAGCCATCTCTCTTTTGCTATTGAAGCTCGGCCGAGAACGCCGAGTCCAAGGACAAGGTGGCAATCAAGAAGATCTCCAAGGCGTTTGAGGACATCGTGGACGCCAAGCGCATCCTGCGCGAGATCAAGCTCCTGCAGCACTTTGACCACGAGAACGTGATCACGATCGTTGACCTGCTGCCGCCGGCGTCGCTCACCGAGTTCGAGGACGTGTACATCATCTCGGATCTCATGGAGACCGACCTGCACCGCATCATCTACTCGCGCCAGCCGCTCACGGACGACCACATCCAGTACTTCCTCTACCAGGTACGTACGTCTTTTGAATCCTAAGTCATCGTCCAACCCCATCGGCTTGGCGAACTCTGATGATATGCTGGCTACAGATCCTTCGCGCGCTCAAGTACATCCACTCGGCGAACGTGCTGCACCGCGACCTGAAGCCATCGAACCTGCTGCTTAACTCGAATTGCGACCTCAAGATCTGTGACTTTGGGCTCGCGCGCGGCATCGAGCCGGACGAGGATAACATGGAGCTGACCGAGTACGTTGTCACGCGCTGGTACCGCGCGCCAGAGATCATGCTTTCGACCAAGGAGTACACCAAGGCGATTGACATCTGGTCGACCGGATGCATCTTCGCCGAGCTGCTGGGCCGCAAGCCGCTCTTTCCAGGGGACGATTACATCCACCAGCTCCAGATCATCTGCGACAAGCTCGGCACACCGCGCGAAGACGAGCTCACGTTCGTGACGAGTGAGAAGGCCAAGCGGTTCATGAAGAATCAGCCGATGAAGCCCGGTGTGCCCTTCGCGAAGCTTTACCCGGCAACGAACCCGGTGGCGATCGACCTGCTCGAGAAGATGCTCGTGTTCGACCCGACCAAGCGCATCTCGGTCGAGGAGGCGCTCGAGCATCCGTACTTGGACTCGCTCCACAACGCCGAGGACGAGCCCGTGGCCGAGAGCGTCTTCAGCTTTGACTTTGAGAAGGAGGAGCTCACGAAGACGCGGCTCCAGGAGCTCATCTTTGAGTGAGTGAGCCTGCATACTCGGTTTTTAGTTACTGGTTGTTGACGTCGTCTAATATTGTTGGTTGGGCTGCTTCGTGATACTTGCAGAGAGATCTGCAAGTTCCACCCCGAGGCGCAATTCGTGGGCATGCGCAACACAAAGAAGACCTCGTCGGCGGCGGATTTGCTCCCGAACGACCCCAAGCTCGCGCAACTCCTGAGCCCAAGGTATGTGACCGATTACTATTTAGATGCTGGGAAATTGTGGGATGCTAACATTGTTGAAACCTCTGCTTGCAGCAACACTGAGAGCGCAAAGGAGTGAGGGAGGGCCGACGGACCTCAGCTGATGAATAATTCGCAAACCTACATGACCGAGCCATTGTGCTGCTGCTTGTTTCCAAAATTAATTCAAAAAAGCAGAATTACACGAAATGATGCAGCACAAGCTAGGATGCGAGCCAGATGCCTTCGTGTTGGTACAGGTGCCATGAGGTCTTTGTATAGGGCTCTTCTCTTGTTGCGCGAATTACTTGACGACCTGCTACGTGGCTGGCGTCTTTGGCTCTTCGTGATAGTTGGTCCACGCGCCGCTGCCCTTGGCGTAGAAGTCCATCGGGTAGGTCGTTTCCTGCCACTGGGCGCGCTCGAGACAAACCTCAGCTTCGTACGGCGACAGGAGAGGCTGCATAGATATATACAAAGATATGTGAGTCATTCCATAGCAAGCGCAGCGGTCCAACAGCCACACGTACCTTGGAGAACGCGTAGCCCCAGTCAATGGAGAGTCGAGGACATGCGATCTGGATCCAGGCGTCGACGTCGTGGAAGCGAGCCAACTGCATTCATAGCAACCACATTCAACAATGTCAGCAGTGTGCTTATTCAATCCCGTACTGAGACTCGCCCAACATTACTATGAGCATAGACAACGAACCTTGTCGGGGAAGATCTCGGAGAGCAGGATCACGAAGAACTGCTTGCCACGCTGCTGCAAAAGCGCCTTGAGGCGGTCGAGGATCAGCGGGTTGCCCTGGCGCCCGAGCGTGCCCAAGATGATCCCGAACTTCTGCGCCGACCTGGCCTTCGCGATCGCGTCTGAGCGAATCTCCATCATCTGCGGCAAGTCGTACTTCTCGATCGAGAGCACCTTCGGGTACGGGTCGTAGCGGTACGCCATCAGCTCTGGGTTCGCGATCATCGCCGCCTAGTACAGCCACGAAAGGAGGCCAGAAATCTGAGCTAACGCACGGCCAATTTCACACAATTATCACAGTCTAAAATGACTCACCTCCAGGTGGAAGCGGCCATCGGCGATGAACACGAGCGCGTCCACGCCGTCGATGATCGGGGACGTGCAGCCGAGTACTTCACCCGGCGACAGCGGTTTGGCCTGCGGGATTGACATGTGCGTGAAGAACTCCAGCAGCTTGGTCGATGCCAAGTGGATCGAGCTGGCGAACTGGATCGTCCCCATGAGCGCAATCTGATCGGTTAAATGGAAAGCCAAGTAATGTTAGTGCAAATGTGAAAGGGATCTGAGCCATGAGATGCTGGTGAACGTACCTTCGTGTCGGGCTTGAACGTGAGCTTCATGCACTCGATCAGCTATAAGATCACCGCACATGCATTAACAGACCCAAGATGAGCTTATGGACACAGAACTTGGTCGGACACACAGCAAACAAAGGTACGAACATGGTCCACGTCAATGGAGATGTCCACGAACACGTAGAGCATCTTGATCGTCGTGATGTCGATGGGCACGAGGCAGCTGTGGCCGTAGTGAATCATGAAGTCTGCGCCGAGGGCGATTGCCGTGAGGTCGTCGACGCAACAGGCGCCGTACGTTACCTGTCCAGCAGCAATCGTTCGAGCAGCGTAGTCAGTCGGTCAGTCAGCCAGTCAACAAGTCTCATTCTCATGCAAACAAAACGTACGTCGCCCAGAATAATCGTGTCGGCGCCCGTGAAGCGTTCCACAATATCGGAAATCACGCACGAGTACAGCAGGAGACCTTCGGGGAACTGCAGCGCAACGCGCTTGCTGCCTGCCTGTCGGATGCGCCACACAGTCTTGCGGATCTCAAAGTTGTAGTTCCACGGAAGCTGCAGCAGTGCATTGCATCAACATATGGATAAGATCGCTGTCTTGAAGCCAATGTTGCAATAGATAGAAACCGCACGTTACCTGCTCGATCGCCTTGGTGAGCTCCGGGTCGTTCTGGATCTCCTCGGGGATTTGGTTGGCCATGCGACGCTTCAACGCCGCCTCCGACGGCTTTCGCTTCGTGCGCGGTTTCCGCACGACCAGCTCGTCACTGCCAGCGCTTCCGCCACAGCAGCTATGGACATTGCACGGTATTGTAGCCAGTTAGAATACGATGCGATCGATTTCAGTTCTGCAAAATGGGAGCAACACAAGCAAGCTCAGCATCTCCAAGAGCTACGCACACACGCACCTTTGCTGTCCGCATCCAGCACCAGCACTACTGCTACTGTTGCTGCAGCAGCCCTCACTTGCATTGCACGATGACGACGTGCCGCACTTCTTCCCCGAAAAGCGCAGAGGTTCTGCTGGTGCTGCCTGCTCCGCGGCGTGTGTCGTGTTGTCCTGCATGTCACCACCACTGCTCGCCATGAAGAGATGCTTGGCTGGCTGGTACTGTGTCAGGCGAAGTGTCATCAAAAATACGAGGAGTTAAACTGGTACAAAAGATGAGGACTTAAACAGGCGAATTCGCGGACTTAAACGATAAATTTCATTGAACTTGTTTTCACTATGCTCACGATGGTCCGCTGGAATTGAAAGAATGCTGTCGTCAACAAAGTACTGTATAATAAATTATTTGCAACAGCATTTTTTGCAACAGGTCACCCAACCAATTTTGATACCAAATCCTGGTTTCACCCCACCCAACTTCCTCCCACCTGAGTGGGCACATTCAAGATCCCAGCTCATTCATTTACAGTGTTTTCCAGACCAACAAGGTGCGTTTGCCGTGTTGGTGATATTGTCTGTAGTTGTCTGCATGATGTGCTGTTACTCTTAATGTTGGTGTACGGTGTTCATGCAGTTAGGGCTTCCGCTGTGCAACGGCGGCGTCGTGTTGGTGTTGGTGGCGGTTGTGGGCTATTGTCAGCGTTGGCAAGTGCGGTGACCTCATATCCGCGCTAGCGGCTGGCGGTTTGAGTTGGAGTTGGTGGGGTGCGCCTTGCTATTATGCTGCTGGGTGGGAGCGCGTGATTTGGCAGATGACTCTTTAAGGCGCTGTGTCGAACCGCTTGCGCAGTTGTATGGTGGATGGAGCCTCTTCGTGTCTTTATTGAAAGGGCTTTGGTCGCTTTGAAGTAGTTAGCCTGACTGCACTTATTGTCGATTTCATCTGTTTTGTCTATTTGTATCGAGCTTAATCGGATACTTGCGTCTTATTAGCACACAGTCACACTTATCAAGCACCACTCTCACTTGTTCTCATCCCAGTCACCACCCTGATTTAGACTGCCTGTT
>JAADXK010000644.1:0-18346 GCA_023337805.1 Globisporangium barbulae | reverse complement strand
TGCTCGTGTGGGCAGAGGTGCTCCAGTTCATACTGCCATTTAGCAGTGTGAGCGAGTCAACCACACAGAACTGAACAAAGGCAACAGAAACACGAACATATGAAGAGGAGCAATGATGTTAGAAAGATAAGCGATTCATGCAAGCTTACTTTGTGGTGCATCAACGACATGTGGATGTGGCGCACTGGGATCTTCGCGTATTGGAAATCCAGCACGGTTGAGTTCGGGTGGAGAGAACATCCAAGGTCGGCGATCACTCGAACGACCACGCCGCGCGCACGGGCATTCAGGAAGGTGTTGGCCAGCTAAACAAAAACATCAGATAAAAACCAGTATCATATACGAAAAGATGAAAAATAAGATAAAAGACACATAGCAGCACAAAACATCGAATAAAGTAATGGATAAAACGCAAGGAAAACGGATAAATATACAAGAAAATCTGAAGCCGCAACACAAAAACGAACTTAGCAACAGTATAAGAGCACAGTCCTTTTCAAGCTCTTTTATTCATCGTTCAAAGCAGAAAAAGAAGAAAAATATAAACACACAACGCCACTTCAACCTGATATACCCCAAGATGAGCTGCTTGCTCATGCTAAATGGCGGCAACATGGGCGCCACGTGCTGCCTAGTAGCGCGAGAGGATGTCCTGTGCGTCGGCGCGCTCCTCCGCGAGCTCCGTGGCCGTGGTCTTCATCATGGCCTCGATGCGCGGCGAGACCGAGAGGCCCTCGACGACCTCGTACTGGCCGTTGCCCGTGCACTTGACCGGGAACGAGTAGATGAGCCCCTCGGGCACGCCGTACTTGTTGCCGTTCGACGAGATGGCCATCGACACGAACTCGCCCTCCTTCGTGCCGTTGAACCAGTCGCGCAGGTGCGCGCCAACGGCCGCCGCGGCCGACATAGCGCTCGAGAGCTTGCGCGCCTTGATGATCGCGGCGCCGCGCTCCTGCACGTCCTTGACGAGCGTGTTCTCGACCCAGTCAGCGTCGTCCACAAGCGCCGCGAACGGCTGTGTCTTGTCCGCAATGTGCACATCGACGTGCGAGACGTCCGGCACCTGCGTGCTCGAGTGGTTGCCCCAGATGATGCACTTGCGCACGTCCTTGGACGTGATCTTCTCACTGGAAGTCGCGTTCACGCGCTCGACGAGGAACGAGCGCAGACGCTCGTGGTCCAAGCGCGTGAGCGCCGAGAAGTTCTTGCGCGGGATGCTCGGCGCGTTCTCCATGGCGATGAGACAGTTGGTGTTCGCCGGGTTCGCGACCACGAGCACCTTGACGTCGCGGCTCGCAAACTTCTCGATCGCCTCGCCCTGCGCCTTGAAGATCGTCACGTTCTTCTCAATCAGGTCCTTGCTAAAGTGTAGTACAAAACATAACAGAGCGATGAGTAAAGCTCGAGCCAGTGAATACAGTAGAGAGAAAGAAGGCCTGGAGAATTGAGAACGAACCGCTGCATGCCCTGCTTGCGCGGGAAGCCACCGACGAGGATGGCGACGTCGGCGTCCTTGAAGGCGATCTCGAGGTCGGACGTGGGCGTGATCTCGTCCACGAGGTTGAACGCGCAGTCCTGCAGCTCCATCTTGACACCATCGAGCGCCTCGAGCGCCATCGGGATGTCCAGCAGGCGCAGGCTCACGCGACGGGTCGGCCCAAACACGTGGCCAATGCAGACTGTTGTCAGCAAACAGATAAACACAGCCAACACGACATCAGTATCAAGCTTCACATCGACACACAGATGCATATACACACAGCGAGCCGTACTCAGTGGCAGCAGCGAGTAGGCGATCTGGCCGGCGGCGCCAGACACGACGATCTTCAGCGAGGAGCTCATTGTTTAACACGAGGCGGGGAGTGGGGAGGAGGGTGGTGTGGACGTGGCTGCTTGGCGGTCGATTGGGGAATGCCGATGGCGCTGCTTCAGCTGAACAAATTCAGTAGCAGCAGATCCTCTTGACCGAGCAAGAGAAAAGGGGGCGGTACCTGTGAAAGATCCATCCATCCATTGTGGTTGGGTTGTGTATCACGACACGCAACGGACGTGGTCCCGGCGTTTCGTGCGACCTTCGCGTCACCTTTCAGAAGCGGTGACGACTGCGACGTGTTCATTGAGCGTCATCGAGCAACGTACGGGCAACGGCAGTGCAACATGCCAGATTATCTGAATTGATGGGCAACGCATGCGCAACATAAGCCTTCATTGCGTGTTTGAATTTGACGTGCATTGATGATGCCCTCGAGTCGTCACGTGGACTTCCTGGGATTCAATGTGCGCCAAGACACGTGTGGGCTCAGGGGTCGCGGTCGTGAACACGAGTCGATGATGCTGGCGACGTAGCATACACGAATGAATCCTTTGCCCTTTGAGCCCCGCTTAGCGCTTGTCTTGGGCGGCATGACATCTTTGATCTCATCATATTTCATCTCGTGGCCTCAGCAAAAGCACATTGCATCTAATACCAGCTCACATCTCTCGCGACGGGCGAGATCGACTAACAGCAGCTACACAAGTACATCGCCATGCTCGAGGACATGTTGTGGTACAACGTCAACGCGAAGCGCTCATGCATGATGAGGTCGGTCGTCAAGATGCGCGGAGCTATCATGTGATGGTGAACAGTACTGCTGCACCTGGCGCGTTTGTATTATTGTGTTGATGCTGCCGGCATTAGCGCAAGGTGGGCATTGACGCAGGATGGAACTTTACTGTCGTTCATTCTTCCTTGCGAGGAAATCTCATGCTCTCGAGTGCGAGTCTGGACGGTGCGGAAGCAGCCGTCGCGAGCATCTGTATGAGCAACTGAGATGCATTGATGCATGTCCTTGCGCATATGCGAACGAGAAGCGTTGGTACCAGAATGAGAGCAAGTTGTCGTTTTAGGCAAGCAAGACGATATTTACGACCGCATAGGGAGCGAATGTAACCACTTTGGAGAACATTGATCGCATTTTATCAGTTTATGCCGCAAGTCTCTTTAGAATGGCGCTTCATCCTCCACATGCAGACGCGTTCGACGCAATCCTATACCTGAGAGTCGAGCACGAGACTGGTTCTTAATGGATGCGGTGTCCAATAATGTTTGCATCCAGCTGGTGAAGCGCAACGCCATCATCCATCATGTCTGCTGCAAGTGTAGCCATATCTATCAGTCCTGCAATCGATTTCATGTTACGCGAATGTCGCGTGAGGACTTTCATTCACGTACTGGCCCTTCGGGATACGTCTTTTTCTCCAATTGATTTATTATTTCTTTGAAACTACACATTCTGTATTATTTTATGCTGTAAATACATATGTGATTGTACAAATATGATAAACTACACAATTGGTATTCAGAGTTTCAATGACAGGCACGCTTTGTGGTGGAGTGAAGCAGGCAATCACTGCTGGCATCATCTCCATCATGCTCTCCTTGCGGTGTCTGCTTCGTGCGCACCGCCAGCGCAACGTGCGTCTACTGCCCGCCAGCAGCAGCAGCCTCAGCGGCAGATGGACGTCCACAAGCGCTACTAGCACTAATAGCAGTGACAATGTGCTCTCGCCATCGTCACCACAGATCACACTTACGCCCACCGAGGCCAACCTCTTCGACCTCTTCGTGTACATCCAGCACGTGTACGCGCCGACGACGCAGCTGCGCGTGGCCGGCGGCTGGGTGCGCGACAAGTTGCGCGGCGCCGAGAGTGACGACATCGACATCGTGCTTGACAACATCAATGGCACGACGTTCGCGAACCACATCCTCAAGTTTCAGAAGCAGCGCAAGCTACCGCAGTCCTCGCTCGGCGTCGTCAAGGCTAACTCGGACAAGGTACGCCCGTTTGTATACCTACATTACTGGTTCTCCTCTCGTATAGGCGCTTATTATGTGTGATGGCCTACTATGTACACACAGTCGAAGCACCTGGAGGTTGCGACCGTGTCGATCGAGGGCCAGATGATCGACCTCGTACACCTTCGCGCCGAGGAGTACACAGCCGACAGCCGCATCCCAGAGACGACGTTCGCCAAGCCGATCGAGGATGCCTTGCGCCGGGACATCACGATCAACGCGCTCTTCTACAACCTGCACACGCAGCAGGTCGAAGATTTCACGGGCCAGGGGCTCGCGGACCTCGCTGCGGGCGTGATCCGCACGCCCCTCGAGCCCGTGCAGACCTTTCTCGACGACCCGCTGCGCGTGCTTCGCGCGATTCGCTTCGCCTGCGATTTCGGGTATACACTGGATGCGAAGCTGAGCGAGGCTGTGCTTGAACACGCGGAGATCAAGGACGCCATGACGCGGAAGGTCAGTCGCGAACGCATCGGCATCGAAGTGCGCAAGATGCTCTCGAGCAAGGACCCAGCGAGGGCATTTGCGCTGCTGGCAGAGTACGGACTCCTGGATCTCGTGCTCAACGACCTGAACCAAGTTGAAGCAGATGAACAGACGCCATCATCGCGACCGCCGCCTCGTTTCTGGAACAAGGAGATCGAAGCCAAGTCTCATCGCTACGTGCAGTTTCTCCAGCAGAGTCGCCTGGCCCTCGCGAGCCACCAGATCTCGTTTGTCGAGTCCAGCGGCGCGATCTTGACCCCGTTGTTCCTGAGCTCAACATCGTCGTCATTGCCCATTGCGAGTGTCAGTGGCGCGCCGTCGCTTGAGCCTTTGCCAGAGACAACGGACGAACAGATCGTGATCGCGAGCGCGCTCAGCTACCTGCAAGAGCGCGAACGCGTGACGCGCTTGCTGCCGATTGAAGAGATCGTCGAGATGCTCAAGAACAACGTCAAGTGGCCCAAGCCGGCGGCCAAGCGTGTCGCGTTCATTATCGAAGCCGTCGCGGCGTTCCCTCATAATGCAGCGCTGTCCAAGGAGAGTCCCGTGGACGACCGACTCAAGCTCTTCATGTGGATGACGCGCTACAACTCGGTGATCGCGCCCGCGCTGTCGATCCTCATGACCGACTACAATGATGAAGAGAAGCGCGAGGCGACGCTCAAAGCCTTTCTCGACCTCGGCGCAGTGTACACCAAGCGCGAGGTTGAGCACGGCAAGAAGCGCCGCATCGACGGCAACGTGATCAAGAAGCACCTGGGCGACAACGCCGGCCCGAAGATCGCGCGCGCGCTTGAGGTGCTCAACGTCTGGGAGCTTGTGCATCCGCAGGCGTCCGTCGAGAACGAAATTGCGTTCCTGCAGCGCCTGGCTCCACAGCTAGAGTAGAAAGGTGCGGATGATGCCAGAAGAGGCTCAGGTCCAGGATTGCATAAAATAGAGAGAAGGAAATGGTGATATTGTGTGATACGTACACCTTGCGGACTGCGTTGTGGGCTGTATTCATTTGCTCTGGGGTGGGGATGTCGCGCTGTGAAGAGCTTCAGTGCCTAGCGCGACGCGCTCAGCCTCATGCTACAAGCGTGCCGCCTGTGCATTTTCTCTATTTAGCCTCCGTGCCTGATCTGTGCACAGTCTGGCCATCTTCACGCATGGTACTGTACGCGAAAGGGAACATGGGAAATGACCAGATAAAAAGAACGATAGTTGCTTGCTGCTGTTCCTTCTGGACGAATCACCGATGGCGCCTGCGCAGTGGGCGATACGCGAAGCATGCAAATGACGAGCGCCGTCCTTCCACGTGATCACTTTGATACTTTGATTGCAACACAGAGGGACTATCGGTAGCTTCATCCTCGCTCCTCAAACTGTAGCCTTCAACGCAGCATGGCTGAAGAACGATGCAGCAGTGGACACATGACAGCGGACTCCATGCGCTTGATTCCCCGTGCGTATGTTATATTTTCCACACACTTCTCGCTTGCACAACTTTCAATACATACACTCTCTCGCTCGTTTCTCACTCACGGACTCGAGTTCACGGGCGCAAAGGTCAGGTCGTCATAGTACGACGGAGACGGCTGGTCTTCGGGCGGCATGATGTACGTCGTGAACTCGATCACCTCGTACACGAACGCGAGCACCAGGAAGAAGAGCCACGCGTAGAAGTACCGCACGTTGCCCTTGCCGACGCACTTGCCAGTCCACGGGCAATGGTGGTCGTATCCTTCGATGCACACGCGGCAGTCCATGCAATGCAGAGCTCTGCAGATCATTCGAACACGCATACGCACACAGGTTAGGTCAGTGCACTGAAGAAGTGCCACCGTGAAGACACTAACCCACGGTGCATGACGTACCCTTGTGGTCGATAGGAGTCGCAGTGGTCGCAGTAGGAGTACGTGTCATCAGGCGCTACGTCAATCCTGTAAGAGCACATCCAAGTTTGCTACGTTAAATCGCGTCCATTACATTGTTCACAAATCCATGAGCAAATACACACAAACGCACCTGTGTACAATGCCAGGGTTTGCACACCCGACCATGGCGTACATGGACAAGCACGCGATCGAGAGCAGGATGCCGGTGATCGCCTCACCAAAGCCCGACTTTGGCGTCGTTAGAATGGTGATCACGAGCGCGATGCCTGTGAACACCGTGAACGTGCTTGCCATGAGCCACCAGTGCGGCCCCACCATACACGTCGGCATTGAACCGTCGTCTCTCCACCTGAGCCCGAAATTTGCGCGCTTGAGGTGCACGACCTGGAGCACACCATGTTCTTTCGTGCACTGGCTGTACTCGCGCAGCACCTGCCACTCGTGACTCAGTGCTGGCGACTCGTCCTTGTCGCTTGATCCACGATCTCCATACTCGAGGTCTTCAGTGCGAACATGTCGGTACTGTTGTTGCTTCTGGTACCGATGCGAGCGGTGCTTGCGACTCTTTTTCCGCTGCTGTTGCTTGGACAGGAATGCCTCCTGCTCGTCGCTGTCGCTCTCGGAGCCGCTCGGGCTGTACATGATCGCGGTGGACGCCGTAGAAGACGTGGACGCGGGCGTTGGCACCACGAAGAGCGACTTCAGTGGTCGCAGCGGGTCCTCGTGATACGCTGCAGCGATGGCGGCGCCTGCATGCTGGTCGCTCGAGCGATCGCCATGCTTCCCCATGTCTTCTGGTATCGTAACCCGAGATGATAACAACAGATGTCGTACCCTCCGTTGAGAAATGCGGCCACTATAGTGGAACGAGGATATTTTGCCTTGAACTCTTTCTGCTAATTTTTTGCCGATACAGCACTTGAGATTAAATTTGCAGTGATCTTACTGGTTAAACATAATTTCTGGATAAAGTGACTCGTAATTATGAATCAACTCGTAATAAGCTCTGTCAGCAACGACCCTTTTTACGAAAGGTATGACGGATGCGCGTCAGCATTTTCTCGAATTGGCTGGTTGGGTGGTGTGAGCTGCTGGCTGGTAAAAAGCCCCAATAACACCACCAATAGGCAGGACAACAAGCAGCGCGAAGCGACATGGAGCAGTTCGACGGCCCGAAGCAGACGAACCCGCTGTTCGAGGAGGAGCAGCAGAAGAAGAGCAAGAACCACCGCAAGGACAAGCCGTGGGACTCGGCCGACATCGACCACTGGAAGATCGACGCGTGGGCGGACGAGGTCGAGGATGAGAAGAACCCGGAGAAGACGCGCAAGATGCCTGGTCTGCTCGAGGAGAGCTCGTTCGCGACGCTCTTCCCAAAGTACCGCGAGAAGTACCTGCGTGAGGTGTGGCCGATCGTGACGAAGGAGCTGGACGCGCACAAGATCTCGTGCGAGCTCAACCTCGTGGAGGGCAGCATGACCGTGCGCACGACGCGCAAGACAACGGACCCGTACATTATCCTGAAGGCGCGCGACCTGATCAAGCTGCTCGCACGTAGTATCCCTGTGAACCAGGCAGTAAAGATCATGAACGACGACATCCAGTGCGACATCATCAAGATCGGCGGGCTCGTGCGCAACAAGGAGCGCTTCGTGAAGCGCCGTCAGCGCCTCGTCGGCCCCGACGGCGCCACGCTGAAGGCCATTGAGCTGCTCACCAACTGCTACGTGCTCGTGCAGGGCAACACGGTCTCTGCCATGGGCTCGTACCAGGGCCTGCGCAATGTGCGCAGTATCGTCGAGGACTGCTTCGCGAACGTGCACCCGATCTACAACGTCAAGCGCTTGATGATCAAGCGTGAGCTGGCGAAGGACCCAAAGCTCTCGAGCGAGAACTGGGAGCGCTTCCTGCCGACGTTCAAGAAGAAGAACGTGCAGACGAAGAAGCCGAAGAACGTCGGCTCGAAGAGAGAGTACACGCCGTTCCCGCCGGCGCCGACGGCGAGCAAGATCGACAAGGAGATCGAGAGCGGCGAGTACTTCATGAAGGAGCACGAGCGCAAGGCGCTCAAGCTGCAGAAGAAGCACGAGGAGAAGGCCGGCGAGCTCCAGCAACGCAAGTCTGAGAAGCAGGCCGAGTTCGTCGCGCCGAGCGACAAGGAGATCTCCAAGAAGCGGAAGCAGGTCCAGACCGAGGCTGAGAAGGCGCGCAGCACATCCATCGACGCGCTCAAGAGCAAATTCCTGAGCCAAAAGGTGCGGCACGCCGTTTGGTGTTGTGATCGGAATGCATGATCGTGTTGTTATCAGTGGATTCTAATCTTTTTTTCTTTGTATGCCCAACCATCAGACTGAGAAGGCGGCGGTGTCGACTTCGTCGTCCGTGAACGACTACCTCGCGGTCCCGAAGGCCAAGAAGCAGAAGAAGTCCAAGGGCGAATGAGCGCCTAGCATTACAAACTCTTCGTACATTTCCACGACCTTGAGCCAGTGAATAGAGCTCACACCGCAGCCCTCGATTTGTATTTACCACACAACTATTTTCGCTTCATCACCAGCATTCCTCTTCAGCGCTTCATGGTCAGGTAGCTACTTCAAAGTATAATGCTAGTCCACGCAATCCATACAGAGAGAGCCTCTTGTTTATCTGGAAGTTAGAACTCGAGTGGTAATGACGAAGTTGACGATCGCACCCCATCCACAATCATCAGCGTGACAACAAGGAAGCTTCGCTCGTTCGTGGGTGGCACCCCAGGACAATTCGATTGCTTGGCTCGCGCCGATCAAGCTTTCACTACGCAGTAATGAAAGCTGGACGTAAATCCACTGAGAGTCACGCATGTAAGGGATCCATCCGTCTTCGCCTTCTTCTTCACTACCACATTACACACAAATAGTCAGTAGCTATACACACGCGTCGATGATCAAAGATGCTCGCAGAGGGCCTCGTCGTCGATGCACACACAACGTTCACAAAGAGAGCGGTATGAGCAAAATTTGCGCGCGTGACACGGCGCTTCCATGCCTCGCGCCACGCATGCAAGCGAATCTGCGAGTGCTTGAAGCGTGCGCGTTGGAGCAAAAGAGTGAGTGAGACAATCAATGGCTTCATGTGCCCTTGGAAGGCTTCAAAAACGAAGCCTTTCTTCTTGCATAACGTCGGTTAAATATGGCTTCAGTATGCAAATGGTTGGTATATGCAATTAAAAAGATTTTTGAATTGACCAATCAGCGCAGAATTCACGGACGACGTATTTGAGAATGCAAATCTAGAGTATCCACAGTATCCCTCTGACTGTTTCGCTTCAACCCCGCCCCTTCCGCTTCCCCACATACTGCATTCCGCATCCTTCGCGACACCAAAATGCGGCATCGCGTCGCAGCGCATGTGTCCAGCTCTCTGCGTGCTTGATCGAGTGCAGAGTGATCGCGTATAAGGACGACGCTCATCATTTGCATGCTTTGCGGAAAGTCCTTGCGCAATTCCAGCGCGAGTCCGTAGCAAAAGCAGGTGCCGTTCTTTCTATCTATTCGTTTCTCATTTTCCAGATCAATAGTTTGTGCATGCGTCGAGAAGTGCATTAGGGCGACTCGCATGTTGCATGAGTGCTGAGCCAGTCACTGAAGCTGTTCAGAGCGCGAACGCGTGCGCTCGCTTCCAACAGCAACGGCGGTGGACAAGCAGGTACGAAACGGGGTTGAGTAAATGGAAGGGGAGGTTGATTGATGGCGAAATGCTTTTGTGTGCGATGGAGAGAGAGATCCGGACATTGCATGTGAGAAGCTCTCATGGCTTGTGTGATAGTTGCATCTGTTATGCTTGTGGGTCAACCACACGAGCACACCACGCGAGCACCTCGCAACGCACTCGAAAAGGGCGGAAAGAAAATCGAGCCGAAACACGGAAGAAACGGGTTCAAAACGCCCGTGGTTCCGCGCACTCTCCGCGCTCTGAACACTCGTCAACCGCCGTTCCACGACTCCTCACGAAGGCTCGGAATAGCTCGAGAGGAGAGAGAGAAAGCGAAGCACACAAGAACGAAACGAACGCGTCGACGCTGCGTGCGGCAAAGGGACAAGTAGGACGAAGCAACCTTGTTGGCGCGCGGCAGGCAGGCCAAGGTGCGCAACACCTTCATTTGTTCGCCAAAGCAATCGCGACCTCACCCGGTCTGTGGTCTCACGACACTCGGTACGCACCGCGCGGCTGGTTATATGGTGGCGCTCTCACGAGTGCGTGTCTCTCTGCGGAAGCTAACAGTGTGTGTCTGCTGCAAACTGTTGTTGCTGGTGGTGATTGCTTCCAGGGTACTTACATCAGCACTCAAGCGATCGATCGCTCGCTCGTTGTCAACTGTTTCAGTCTCGTGTTATTTCTGCATCGTGGGCTAGTTGAGAAGGACGACTCGACACCAAGCATCTGCGACTACTTTGGAAGCGCTGTGTAGCTGCGTCGCTGCTATCCAGCTCCAAGCGAGTATCTCAGTATCGACGTCTCGAGTCCAGACGTACGTTCGTGTGTTTTCTTCTCGACAATTCCAGCGCGTGCCCTCGGAACCAGCGAGATAGAGTCAATATCAGTGACAGCGAGCAGATCTGAACCATGGCTGATGCCGAAGAAAGTGTCCATGGGATCTCCCCACTCTCGACCGCAGATTGCCCTGCGACAAGCTCCATGCTTCCAGTGATGGTGTCAGTGGCGTCGCTCGTCGGGTGTATCTACGTTATCGTCACGTATTTGTATGTCCGTGCGCTGAGGCAGCATCCAGCGGGGATCATGTTCGGCATGAGCGTCTACGGTGCGATCTACCAGTTTCTCTACCTTCTCGACAAGTCGTCCGCGTCGATCCAGTGTTCACAGATGGGCGTCTTCGTGGACTTCTTCCTCACGGGACAAGAAACGTACATGATCATCTTCGCGATCGACTTGCTGATGGCCCTCAAGAACCCGTTCTCGGCATCCAAGGGACACATGACCAAGTACCACATCGCCGGCGGGCTCTGGAGCCTCATCTGTGCCACGATCTCGCACTTTGACACCCACTACGCGCTATTTGGGTTCTGCTGGATGAGCTCCAGCGACGACCACCTCAACATGATCCGTAATGCCGTCGCGAAGGGAAGCGCGACCCAGGAGACAGTGGACGCTGCATCCAACGGAACGCTGACATCGGGAATTTTCTTCGCGCTGTACATTGTCGTAGTCTACTGCACCTCGCTGGCTGCGATCCTTCGAGCGTGGAACACGCTATCCAAGGGTCTGCCAGACACGTTCACGACTCGCCGACGCATTCACCGCCACCTCAAGTACTATGTCGGGTGTTACTTTGGATACTGGACACTGGTACTCGGGTGCTACGTGCTGTTCAGCCTCATGCCGCGCGACAACTCAGACGGCAACGGTGGTGTCCGGTGCCGAATCTGGCACTTGCTCAAGTGTTTGCTGCTCGCGAAGGGCATGGTCAACTCGCTCATCTGGACGCGAACGTCCAACATCCTCACGATCATCGAGCAGCTGCGTGAATTCGGATACGTCGACTTGCCACCGCACGAAGACAGCATCAACTGGGCACTCCGCCTCGAGATTCTGACAAAGACCACTGCTGGAATCTGCGCCGCGGTGGACGAAGCGGAGAAGCATGCGAGAAATTCGACCTTTTCGTCCTGCGTGAACGACGACAGCAGCGCCAACGACTCCAACTTTGAATCCGACTTTAGCAGTGAACAGCGAAAGGAGATCTACAGCCACGTGGAGAAGATCATCTTGGAGTACCGGAACGACCACCGTGTGCGCGGTCCCATGAGCCAGGGGATTGTGTTCAAGGACTTTGCGCCAGAGGTGTTCCGTCGTCTCCGCGAAGAAGCCAACATCTCGAGTGTGAGCTACCGGAATTCGCTCGAGCAGACCACCAAGGAGCGTGTGAGTGAGGGCAAGAGCGGTGCGTTCTTCTACTTCACGGAGGACCGCAAGTACGTGGTCAAGACGCTGAGCGAGGAAGAGCGCAAGTTCCTGCTGAGCATCCTCCCGCACTACTACGCGTTCATCAAGCGCAACCCGAACACATTCATGACGCGCTTCTTTGGGTGCCATGGTGTCACGATGTACGGCAAGACCGTGTACTTTGTGGTGATGCAGAGCGTCTTTGACTCGAACCTGCAGATCCACGAGCGCTTCGACCTCAAGGGCTCGTGGGTGGGGCGTCTCGAAGGCCGCAAGCCCAGTGGCACGATCGCCACGTGCAAATTTTGCAACATCGAGTACGTCGTCGGCGGGAGCCACGACCAGCTGTGCCACGTGCGCCGCGGCGAAGGCAACTTACGCCACCAGTACGACCAGGTGGGCAAGGACCTCAACTGGAACCGCCACATGGCGCTGCCGTTCTTGACTGCGCGCGCGGTCGCGATGCAACTCGTCAAGGATTCGAGCTTTCTGTGCCGCATCAATTGCATCGACTACAGCCTGCTCGTCGGCATCCACCACCGCAGCTTCAACGTGTCGCATTACTCGTCGGCCGACAATTTCGAGACACCGCCGCCGATGCTAGCGCATCCTTTACGAGCGAGCTGGGGAAGCAGTGCTGGCCCCAGCCAGCCTACTGCTGCTGCTGGCGGAGACCGTGCTAGCAGCTCCAGCAACGGAGCGGGCACGTCTGCAGGACCATCAGGGTTTGCGTCGACGCCTACCGCCAAGCCGTTCCACCAGGCGATTCAGGGCGGCATGAGTGTCGACGAAGTGCACGGCCCCGGGATCTACTTCATGGGTCTCATCGACATGCTGCAGCCGTGGAATTTCCGCAAGCGCCTCGAGCACTTTGTGCGCGTGTACTTCTTCATGCAGGACAAGAACGGCATCTCGGTCGTGAATCCGCGCCAGTACGCCGAGCGCTTCCAGCAGCGCGTGGTGCACGAGCTGATCTACGATGGCCACTTTGAGCTGGACGAGATCGACTTGATGCAACTGCAGTTCCAACCGGAGCTTTTGCAGCGGTCGTCGCAGCGGAACGGGAACATCAACCCGCTCATGGAGTCGGGGATCACGCGGAGCACGGTCGTCGAGTCCTTCGACGGACGCTTCGACTCGACGGTCATGCTCGAGCGCATGTCCAGCAGCTACATCTCGCCTCCGCAGTCGACGCCAGTGATCCCAATGCGCATGTCCACGCGCATGGCGGCAGCGGCAGGAAATGGTGGAGCTAACGGTGGCGTGCCTCCACCGCACCCGTTCGGTCCAACGGCTCCTGGCATCACGCGGCGCTCGTCGTCTCAGCAGCGCCAGCGAGCAGCGACGATCTCTACGGGGTTGCCGGAGCACTACAGTCTCGGTCCGCGTCTTTCTGATGGACTGGTCATGGAACCCCCAGGCGGATTCTACTCAACGCAGCGCAACAGTCTGGGGTACTCATCGCCATCTGTGCCTCTGTCGCACTCGTCCTACGTGTTCCCAAACTACTTGGACGCGGTGACGACCCCCAGTTACACCAATAATAACGCCCCCACTCAACAAGTGCGAAGGCCGCTGGCGCCAGTGACCGCGTCGCCTCGCGTCCTGCTGTCGCGCAACTCGCTTACCCGAACTGACTCGGAGGCGTCACTCACCCACCCCCACTACGAGCGCACATCCTCAGTCGTTCTACCGGTGCACCACCATCACACCACGAACGCTGGTGCCACCACTGCAACCAGCAGCGCAAATATCTCCAACAACAATAGCAATAGTACCAGCAGCACTGCAGCAGCAGCAGCGACCTCAGCAGTCCCGATGACGATTCAGACGAGCGTCGCGGACAGCCACCACCTCCATCATCACCACAACAGCTACCAGATCGTCCATACGCCTACCACGTTCCCCAGCGACAAGAACGCGACCATGTCTGCCTAAAGTTAGTAAGTAGTCACCTTTATATACCCAATGTTGAGCTGCACAACACTCCGCTTTCTTGCTCTACAGTCATCTACCTGTAACTCCCCAGTAAATGCACCAAGTACCGCAGCAGTGGAAAGCTCAGACCGAAGTTGATCTGGTCTCGTCTCGAGGTTACATGGAAGCTGCGCTCGAGCGGGTCTGGTGGCAAGGTTATCTATCGAGTCTACTACAAACTCTACTTCACTACAGTAAGACATCCCGCAGGAACTGCGTGAGCGCGAGCTGCTTGGCCTTCGAGAGCTGTCGCCCATCGAGAACGCGAGTGAACTCTGCAAAGAAATCGCGCTCGTCCTGCTCTTCGTCGTCCACATGCAGCGGCTGCTCCTTGCTACACTCAAGACCTTCGCCCTGTCGTGGCTTAACGAGTTTAGAAGCGTTTGTCATCGAGCTGCCCGTCCGATCTGGAGCTGGTTCTGTCTTTCGTTGACGCTTGACTGTGCGCTGTGGTGCTACTGGTTTTCCTCGAGCAGAAGCCTTCTTTGACTGGGTACGGCCCTTCTTCGCTTTGCTGTGCTTCTTCACTCGGCTGGTAGTCTTCTGCCGTTGCTTCTCCGTCTTCTTGGTAACCGACTCTGTCTCAGGTACACTGCGCTTCTTGCCGTCAAATGCCTTCTGGTTGGCGCAGGACTTCTCGCGATGGAACGCGCAGAGCGTGTGCAGTGAGCCATTGCGCTTCACCGTGCGCGGCTGCATGCACTTGCCCTTGCGGTAGCTGCAGTGTCTGCTCGGGTCGTGATCGACACTGGGGATAGCAGTCGGCACGTCGATTGCAGGAGCGTAGGTGATCACTCTCAGTTTATCTGCAGATTCTCGAAACGTGTGGTCTTCCGCTTCCGGTCCTATTGATGCAGATGCGGTTGAGATGGAGACGCTGATGTCGAGCACTTGAATGGCGCTGCTCGCTTCAGTGCGTGATTCATCTCTGTGTTTTTCTTGAATACGTCTGCAATGAGGTATCAGTGGACACACAAAGCGCTCATCGACTTCGTCGTCGTCTTCATCTCCGTCACTGTCCACTAAGTTGCCAACGAGGTACTCGTTCTCATTGAACGCATGGTCAATGGTCTGGCCACACGACGGTATCAGCAGCGGATCAGACTTCAGCAGCGCAGAAATGGCGTCGTCGGATGCAACGTGGTTGCGGCAGATGGCTTTCGAGAGCGCGGGCAGCATCGGCGTCGATAGTGTCTCCAGTGCAAGCGAGAGACGACTAGAGTTGCTGCTGTTGTGGAAGTGAACGACGCCGCCGATGCGGGCAACTCATCTAGTGGCGCAGGTGCTAATGCTGCGAATAAGAATGCGACCGCGAGGGCTTTTCTGCAAGCACCTTATTTGCTTTCATTAGCGGTTCGCACTGCAGTTTCCAGGCATTTGCTAAAAGCAACGCCCACACGAGGGAGAGTCCGGACAACGACGCGCATCACCTGGAGCGAGTCTACAGTGGCGCCAAGCTCAGTCGGAATGCTCGCGTGTGTGAAGGCTCTTGTGCGCGTGCATAATGAGCTCTAATAGCGGTGGGTGGTGGCCGTCCCTGCCAATCGCATCGCGCGAGAAAGTACAGCAAGGTGACCTGACCATCACTCGTCGGTCAGAAAAGTCGCCGTTTCATTTCACGCTTTCCACATCGCGTCCGCATTGCACAAGAAGACAAGCGCATATCTATTGCTCGTGACGCAATGGCCATGACGACACCACCAGCACAAGCAGCAGCAGCGCATCCGCTCGTTCGACCGTCGCCAGCAGCTGATGCAGCCGTGTTGCAAGCGCCATGGACGACGACGCCCGCTGTCATCGCTGCCACTGCCGTCAGCTCGAGCGACTCTCTGTTGATGGACATGACGCCGATTGAGATCGACCACACGGCGCTCGCGACGTTCGAGTGCCCGTCGTTCGACGAAGCGGAGGCCGTCGACCTCGATGGGTGCATCCCCTCGTCGTCGTCATTATGGGAGATCGTCCCAGACGTGTACCAGCAGCAGCAGTGTGCTCTCGAGCTTGCCGCGTCATTTATTAGTGGCACTGCTGCGGATGGGATGCTCATTGCCAGAGCACAGCACGAGTCGAGTTTCCAGGCGCTGCTCCAGTCTGACCTCGTCTTTCTGCCGTCACTGCAGTTCGGCAGTCAAGACGACCACGACGAACAACAACTACAAGAAGAAGAGAAGGAAGAAGCCCTGGACCTGTCGGACCCGCGCAACTTGTGTTCGTACCGCAAGGGCAAATGTGGCCAGCCGCGCACGCGCAAGCTCAACGGCCGGCTGCACACGTACTGCGCGTTCCACCGCTTCCGGTCGATCGAGAATCAGAAGCAGTTCGACGCCAAGCGCCGCAAGAATCTCGCGTCAACCCGCCGCCGCAAGAGCAGCGCTAGCAGCCCACAGCCAGGCAACGAAAGCAGCAAGAATGACAGCAGTGCCAGCACCCTAGCGTCATCCAAGAAGCCGACGATCAGTGCCACTGCCACTGAAGTCCAAGGCGAGTCTGTGGGCTCTCAAGTGACTCAGGAAGCCATCAAGCATCAGCGGGACAGCGTAAGTTCCCTCCGCCACGCCAAGCGCGTGACGAGATCCACAATGCAGGCAACTTCGCTGTCTATCGTACTCTAAGCCGCAGAGCTATTAAGCGAAGTATAACGACCAGCAAACGACAATGGCTATGAGGTTGATGCCTTCAGTTCGTACAACGTTGTGGAGATTTCCATCACTCCATAGAGACATCACTGCCTTATTAAACTGCATTGTCACCGCCGCCCCAGTCGAACCAAAAGAAGAGAATCACGACCGTCGTGTCGTCGTGCACCGGTCGGTGCGGGATCAGGAACCGGTCGCGCTTCCCATAATCATCATCATCGCCATTCAGCTTCACGCTCTGAAGCTCGAGCACTGCAGTAATGTACGGCGGCGAGAAGGGTGCGGGCGTGTGATAGCCCGCTGACTTGTCGCCGTCAACGTACGGCGGGCCGTTGAACTCGGAGTACTTGAGCGCAAGTCATCAAAGGCGCGCGTGGACTGCAGCGCGCCCCGAATGTAGCACGAGTCCGGCTCGCGGCACACGACGACGTTCGGCTCGCCCGGGTGCTCGCGCACGAACTTCGCCTGTTCAAAAGGCAGCGTCGCGGTGTGATCGCGGCTCAGCGGCACCGCGAGCAGCGTGCTGTCCTCATTCGCGGGGTCCTGCAGCTTGCCCAGCACCGCACGACTGTCGCCAATTACGATACGAAAACATCAGTGTTCGCGTCCCACCGGTTATGTGCCAGGTTCTCAGTGTATGAAATAGTAAGATCGTGAGTGGCCCGTACCATTAGCGACGTGCAGGTAGCCGTCGCGGATGACAGCCAACAAGGCGCACGAGCCCATGCGGCCGACGGCGCCAAAGCCCAGCTCGAACGCTGGCGCCACGCGCCACATGAGCTCCCGGTCCGTCCGCAAGAACGCGCGCTGGATCGTCGTATCCACCTGCTTTGGAGATGCTGACGCTTCACTGTCGCCTTCGTCATTGGAGCTCGGTGCTTTGAGCGCCGCGAGCTCCTTCTCGACGTTCGCGATCAGCATCTTGTTTACGAACGCAGCGACCTGCCAGCCACCTTCATGCAGATACACACAGACCCCAGTCAGTCATAACGAAAGTGGGCTATGGTAGCTCAGTCAGAGTCTGTATACAAACGCACTGTGTCCGTCAAAGACCGCAGCGTACACGTCGCCATTTGCATTCGTCGTCTGCGCAGTGAAGCGGTCTTCGATGGGCGCGTTCGCCCTGTACGTCGCGCAGCTCACGCGCGTCACGGGGGACTCTGTGAGCGTCTCAAAGCGCTCGCTGTCGAGCGTAAGTTGGGCAGACGCCTCGCAGTGCGCTGCTGACGATGCGAATGCCGCTGTGCTGCTGACGATGCGAATGCCGCTGTGCTGCTGTTTGAGTCGCCTTGGCCATGGGTGAGTGTGGTGACGCTCGACAGACCCATGCCACCTCGCGCATTGTGAAGCTGATCCGCGTTGCAAAAAGAAGGGGCGCTTTCTTTTCATAGATTTCTACAGAAAATAAATTTCCAGTTCGTCCCAAAACGCTTTGTGCACTTTAAAGTGCGCGCCAAAAGTTTAGAAAATTCTCGTTTGTCAACTTTTCTTTAAAACTATTGCGTCAAACAGCACACAAAGCGGCTCAAATGAAAGAGCAAAGAACGAGAAGGAAAACAAGCCCACAGCAACGCAACACGTCA
>JAADXK010000643.1:0-18410 GCA_023337805.1 Globisporangium barbulae | reverse complement strand
TCGCGCCTTTGCCCTGTGGTGAATCGCGATCAAGAGATTTGCCCTACGTAATTTCTCACTCGCTGGTGGTGCAAATGGACCTCGTAGGTCAATTCCACCAGCACCTCAACCACAGGTCATGCTCTTAGTATACCCTCTAGGTCATACTCTGTTATTTGTAATGGAAATTAAAGACCAGAATGGACACTGGTTACCCTATAATACGTAGTGTTTGCTTAAGGTTCGCTCTCGACGTCTCGCAGGCGAGTTATCTGCATTACTAGGCTCTGCTACGTGGTTGCTGTCGCCATTTGGACCCAGAGGAGGTGGTGTAGCCATCTCGCTGATGACCATGTAGTCGTTGCCATCTGCTGCAATTCAGCCAAATTCCGACCCTATACCGAATGTGGGTGTGACCTTAAAGGGTATCTATTGAACCGTGTGAAATAGCTGATCTCTTTTCTCTGAAAACTGGGCTCCCGGCTTTGCTTTAGAGAATTGGTGATAGGCTAAACTGCCGAGAGAGCGCCCTGCGTGATTCGAAGGCATACAAAGGGACGTTCGATCGTTTGTGGGACATTACGTCGTCGGGGGCTCGCGCTTGCTTGGCTCCGATTCCTCGTTATTGGAAATGGTCTTTGGTCGGCACTCTTGCCAGATCCAAACCTTTCCGACTGCAGTTATGCCAGGGAATCAAGGCGTTAGACAGAGAACGAAGACCATGGAGCAGCCTGGGCTAGGGATCAGCATACAGTCTGAATGTATTATGTTCGGTGGGAAACGTGTCTGAACTCTTGATCTTCATCTTTGAATCTACCCTGTCAATAAACGATAATTTCGATATATTGATTGCTAGTATGTTATTGGCACGAAAGATGCTAGCAGTAAACCTCTGTA
The DNA here is from genome assembly GCA_023337805.1 of Globisporangium barbulae. Classification (NCBI taxonomy): domain Eukaryota; phylum Oomycota; class Peronosporomycetes; order Pythiales; family Pythiaceae; genus Globisporangium; species Globisporangium barbulae. The sequence goes on along the minus strand of JAADXK010000643.1, from coordinate 17,534 downwards.
TACAAAATATGCTGTTATAAAGGGTGTTATCTGAATACAATCTTGAATTCAGACTTTCTTGCTGCAAGCCGTTTGCGTTGTGTCAGTCACCACGATCTCGATGGAGCTTGCTCTCGCTCGCTTCCTCCTTGTGTCTGTCTGTGGAGCGGACGTGTATCGTAATGCGATCAAGTGGCTCATGTGCTGTTACTGCCAGGTGATGAATGAGCTAACGTTAGCAAATGGCTCGCACTCGATCAGTCTGTCGCGCTGGGGCTCATCATGTATGCTCGAAATCCTGGTGCTTGGTCTGAAAAGAATGAGACACGCAAGCGGGGCCGTCGAGTGCCTAGTATAGAGAATGTGAGGCTCACAAAGTCATGTTGAGAGGGCTCCGGGCGTACTGGGACCTGCTTTCGTGGGTTGGACGAACGGACGTGCACAGGCCACTCCATAGCGTCCGAGCAGTCTTTACATTTGTGGATCACAGGTCAGAGAAGCCACACGTTGCTGGTCCTTCCTTCCAACGGCGGATTTCTTTTGAGTGTCAACATCTTCGACAATAGCGAGTGGTCATCCCATAAATTTGGGACTTCGGGCGGCCATGACCTTGCCATGTAGAGACGGAGCACAACACAGTTGATGGAAGAATGTGGAGGGAATGCAAAGCCTCAGATCTGATATAATTGGACTCAGTAAACGCCTCAGATTGTGTCCGCACTCACTCTCTATTCAGTCAGTCCCAAAGAACGAACGAACGAATACCTGACGGAAGAAGCAGCAGACGCCGATCGCGACGACGCGCGCCTCCATTCCTCCGCCGCCTCACACGCACAGACCAGCATAGGCACAGCCACGTATCTCACTCGACGCACCGTGATCTCAGCTACCGATTGACACCGCGCTCGCCTCCTGGAGGTCCCGACAACGGCAGCTACGGGACATTCAAGTCAGCACATGATGCGGGTCTTCCGAGCGGCGCGCGCGCTTGTCACGCACGACGAGGACGGCCGGCACACACACCACGACTCGACCAGCGACGCCACCGAAGTGAGCAGTAGCCATACGCCCACCGCCACTGCCACCAGCTCCACAAATACAACTCACGCGACCGTGCGGCTGCATCGCCAACACCACCAGAAGCGGAGAAACTCGGGCGCCAGTGCGGTCGCCGAGGCCATTGACATAACCATGAAGAACGCGATCGAGTCACTCGCGCAGGACGACGCTGAGAGCGCGCTCGTCTTCGCGCTCGTGCATGACTCGGAGTTCCGACTGGCCACGGCCATCGCCTCGGTACGTGATCCGCCTACATATTGACGCCTCTGTGCTGCGTCTGTGCTGACCGTGAGTGGATCTCTACTGTTGCTATGTGTACAGAACTCGACAGGCCTAGACGTGAACGTGATCCGCGCGCTGCTCTTCGTGTTTGACACGTACGAGGACCAGCTGCGCAAGCTCGTGGGCTTGCTCATGTTTCAGGAAATGGTTGACACGCTCAACTGGAACGAGCTCTTTCGCGCCAACTCGTCCACAACGGCGGTACGCATGCTTCATACACACGTGACCCTCGTACTGTGTGGCTACGAAACTAACTGTTTGTTATTCTACTGTGGCAGATCATTCGCGAGTACACGTGCGACCTCGGCATGGAGTTTCTGCAGAATGCGCTGTTGGACATCTTCGCCGAGCTCTGGGACACCACCGAGTCCTACGAGGTGAACCCACTGCATCTCGGAGAAGATGATGACCTGCAAGCCAACCAGGAGCGTCTCGAAGTACTCGCAGACAGGATCCTCGACAAGATCTGCACGTCGGCGCACTTGTTCCCGTACCAGGTCGCCAAAATTTACCGTGTACTCGAGATGGAGATGATGCGGCTGCTGGACCGCGACCGCAAGAGCAACATCTCGATCCCGCGCCTCAGCGCGATCGGCGAGGACCAGCAAGGTGAAGAACGAAAGAGCAACACGTCGCTGCCGCGACTGAGCTCTATTGGTGAAGACTTTGCCGACGACTTCCAGGTGAGCAACTCGGCGGCAAGAGAGGAGTTCCTCATGCACCTCGGTGGTCTCGTGTTCCTTCGCTTCATCTGCCCCGCTCTAGTAATCCCGCACAAGATGCACCTCACGCCGAATGATGAGGTACCTTCGAAAAACCTGCAGCGCACGTTTGTGCTCGTGGCCAAGCTCTTCCAGTCGCTCGCGAACAATGTCGAGTACGGCGCGCGCGAGGATTACATGGTGCCGTTCAACTCGTTCCTGACGCGCAATAGGTCCAAGCTGAATCGATTCTACGAGCAGATCTGCCAGCAGGCGCAGAACGATAACCGCCGGGAGAGTATGATCGCCCGCAGCCACATCACACCCCGCATCTCCCAGGTTTGGAGCCCCAACGGGAAGGAGACGATCGTGAACCTTACGGGCGCTGCGACCGTTGGGAGTCCAGACGAGTACTTGCCCGTACTGCGTCACTGGATCCGTGACAACATCGACTTCATCACGAAAGAAGTCGCTGGCGACGGTAAGTTCCGAAGAAGAACGAACGGGATCCTTGTCTCGCCAGGTCTGAAGAAGAAGAAACCGAAACGCAAGCTGAAATCGTCCAAGAGCCGATCGCCATTCCCTCACGTGGAGATCGACGTTGTCAAGGAAGACGACGAGGAGAGCGAGCGCAAGAACTCTCGCTCGCGCGTGACAAGCGCCGCCGTGTCCCCCGAAGAGTTGGACGAGATGATTGGCCACACGAGCCATCGTGACATCCAGCTAATGAAGTTGTACTACTCGAAACTCTCGCAAAAGGGTCTCCAGCGTCTCTTTGAAGCGAGTGACTTGCAGTCTAGTCACGAGTGGACGTCGTACAAGTGCAAGAACCACGTGGACGTGTTCAAGAAGGATTTCTCCAAGTTCGTCTGCCCCTCAAGCGGCTTCCGCTCGGACAAGGACCGGTTCGTGGAGATGAAGGCGTCGGTTATTATCAAGTGCACACCGCGGAGGGTGTTCCAGTACCTGCGGTCGCTCGAGAGCATCTCGGAGTGGGACGAGTACGCCGCCAACATCAAGAAGGTCGAGCCGCTCGACGAGTCGCGCGTGATCATGTACCGCTCGCACCCGAAGCTCTCGCTCTGGCCAACCTGGCTCGTGAAGCCTCGCGACTCGTGCGACCTGCACAGCTTCGTCGAGAAAACCGGTCGCTACAACACTTTCGCGGTGTTGATGGAGTCGATCCCGCGCCCAGATGTACCAGAGCTCAAGGGCACGGTACGCATGTCATACGCGACCGGCGGGTTCCTCGTCGAGCCTTCGTTTGGCGAGGACGACGAGCTCTCGCATAGTGCCGACCCGGCTCAAGGCGCATTCGCGAAGCTCACGTGTGTCGTGCGCGCGGACTTCAAGGGCATTCTGCCGCGATACCTGGCCGAGAGCATCTGTTACCGCCAGGTGCTGAGCATCCTGGCGATCCGCGCGAAGGTCGAGACGGCGCGCGCCACCCAGGCCGACTCGGCGTGGATTTGAGTTAATTAATTGGAGCAACTTGCCACCAGAGTACGAAGAAGATGATAAAGATGAAGAAGTAGAAGCGAGAAAAAAGAGAGCTCTTTTGTGGATATTAAGATAATCAGAATGACAATGCTGTTGTTATGAACAAGAAAGTGGTTGAGGTTGCACGTCGCGACGGTCACGAGGCTTGCTCTTGTTGCTCTTGTTTTGGGGGAGTGTTAGTGTCAACCAAGCAAGCAATCGATTGGCGCACGAAGAGGCTTGGATGAAGCACGACACGTCCGCCACTCACTATGGAACGCGAGGAAAACGCTATGTGGACGAAGCCCTGCGTGTCCATGCTTTGCTGCAGGAACTTGCCCTGGCGCAGAAGTTGCTCGTGCTCAGTTGACCAAGCACAAGCCACAGAGCCACAGGTACGAAGACACCAGTGAGGAGAAGTCAAGTCAGAATCGCAAGGGACCTCTGGCGCGAGGTGCTCGCCAACCACGAGGCCGTAATGAGGGCCTCGCAGTCTTCGCGGCTCGCACCAAGTCCTGAGAATCCCCACAAAGCGGACTCGAGTCGTCCTCTGGCAATGCAAAGTTGAGCGTAATGAGACTCAACTGCATGTGCCATAGGCTCACACGCACATGCGCCCTTCCGTGATGAGGGAAGAGCGCGTGGTGAGCCACACTGGGTGCTTGGTACTTGGGACCTTGAGCTTGATACTGAATAGCTGGCTGGCTGGACTCGGTCATTCAGCAGGCGCACAGGTGCGGCACCTCGTCGTAGAGCGTCACGAAGGACTTGAACGCCTGGAGCTCATCGCCGGCCCAGACCTGAAGACACTCCTCGGCCGTGGGGATCATGTCGCAGTCGTAGCCGATCACCTCGTTGTACGTCGAGAAGGCCTGCAGGATGCGCGTGAGGCTGCGCATTTCGGCCTCGTCGGCGTACGTGCCGTAGCGCTTCACCTCGTATGCGATGAGCTTGTACTGTGGGCACTCGCCGCACGTACAGAGGTAGTCGTCAAGCACGATCGAGATGTCCGAGCAGCTCGACGCCATGCGCAGCAGCCGCTCGACCTTCGCGAGGCAGTCTTCATCTTCATTTTCTTCGTCTTCGTCGTCAGAGTACAGCGGGTTGTGGGCATCGGCGTTCTGGGATGAGTCGTTGTTGTCACTGTCGTGCTGAGGCTCGCACTCGAGGCCGCCGCAGAAGCTGAAGCACTTGCCCTCGCACTCGGACTCGCTGAGCGAGTCGGTGGCGTCCGTCGTGTACGATGCGCAGTCTTCAAAGTCCGCGTAGTCGTCTTCATCTTCGTCGTTGCGGAATGACCTCATCTTGGCGAGCATCGAGTTGCACGAGGCGGCACCGACGGTTTTGACGACTGCGTTAGACGGGAGGACGAACGTTGGCGCAGATGAACTCTTCTTGAGAGTCGCGTTGCACTCAAATACCTGGTCGAACTCGTTGAAGAAGTGCTCGTCCTCCTCGGCCTCCTGAATGGCAGCGAAGAGCACTTGGTCATTGACTGTAGCTGGAGTCGAAGCTGGGACTGGCGCGGGGTTCAAGATCAGGGCGCGCAGCGTCTGGCTGCAGCAGCGGAGCGCATCGCACACCCAGAGCGAGTTTGCGGCCGCACGCTTGCAGGATTTAGTCAGGAACGAGATCAGGCTCGTAGACTCCTTCTTCTCGTTGGTGCGCACGACCTGGAACGCGCTGGCATTCTTGAAGTGCGTGTGCGTGGCTTCGAGCCAGGCGCAGTCGATGACTACGGCATCGCTCGGGAGCGTGGTGGCGGTCGATGGGGTTCGGAATGCACTCGATACGAAGTTGCCCATTGTGTTGTGGTGATCGATTGGCTGTTGTTGGCTTGTGTTGTCGTGTGCTGCTGCTGGCGAATTGTGGAATGACAGGCGTGGGAGCAGGGGTCATTTGCCTCAGGTCGGACTGTCACGGCTATGGACTGATTGCTTTCATTCGGAGACCCTTCATGCTCCAACGAGTCATATAATAACAAAGGTGCAACGTGGCGTTGTGCGCATTTTCCACGCGTCAGAGGCAGGTGAATGCGCACGCATTTTCAGTCGAAGCCGCTCGCTTTCGGCGTGTTTGGTGCTCGTGAACGCGCGAGCAATTTCGACACTCGCCATGTTGAAGTGGAAGGAAAATTCCGCAAATACTGGTTTGTGATTGGCTGATTTTTTGCTTTTAGTGAAGACCGCTTTATGTGGTCTTGACAGAAAGCAGGACATTCGTGGCATTCATCTTGGCAGCAACTCGCGCTCGCTTCGAATGAAGAGACTGGCTCGCTCTTGAGTGTGAGCGTGGGTGCCTCAGAGTCACTTTATCTGCTCTTTGACTTATCAAACAAAAACTATCGCACCTCAAGGTGCGCGAACTGCTTTGGCAGGACATCTCTGTTTACAGATTAGCGAATATTCATCGACTCTAGGAGGACGTAATTTCTTTCGGTTTTATCAGGGTGCAATATTTTTGACACTTCCTGATCCTGAAATTGACACTTTCGACATCTCTGATACGTCTGACACTATGATACTTTTGACACTTTTGATACCATTTTGTCAATCCTCAAGAGGCACGACACGTCAATTTCGCTCGTCCATCCTCATGCGGAAGCTCGGACGCAAGGACGGCGCGCACGCACAGCGCCAGCCACAGCTCACAGTCTCTGCCGGTCCCAACGGCAGCACCACAGTCGAGCGCGTGATCCTGGATGGGCTCGCGGATGTGCTTCGCGAGGCGAGCGTGCGCGGCATCGATCTCGCGGCGTCCTTCCGACACTTCGACCGGCACCATGAAGGGCTCGTGGGCGCCGAGGAGTTCATGGCCGCAGTCGTCGAATTGCGCATCGGCAGCGCGGCGCTGCTCTGGGACGAGCGTGACGCCGAGAGCTGTATCGAGCGCATCAGCAGGGGTAAGTCGCGCGCGTACTTCTCGCAGGGCGACTTTGTCGCGTTCTTCAGTGCGCGCATCAGTAGCAGTCAGCGTGTCGGCTCGACCGAGTTCGAGGCGAGGAACGAGAACAGGCGCAGTCAGCAACAAAAGCAGCAGTTGGATATCACCAGCGGGACGAAGAAGCCGCTGACAATCGCAAAACCGGTGAAGAAGCACAAAAGTATCATCAAACAGCAGCAGCAGGCGAGTGTCGACAGTAACCAAAGTACCAGAGAGGCCACTTCACCGATACGAGACTACCTCGACGAGTATCACGCCCAGCGGCTTGTGTTCCAGTCACTGAATGACACGAGCGTGGGGATGACAATGACTGGCCAGCAGAGGAAGAAGAGGCCGCTGGTGACGCTGCCGACGTGGGCGCGCGACCGCAGTAAGCGCGCGCTGCGGGAGCTCGAGAATTTGCAGCAACGCAAGCAGCGTTTGTCTCCGAGTCTCGCGTCACGACTCTTTTACGGTGGCGGAGTGGACCAGGACGACGTCCAACCTGAGGAGCCCAGTCCCATGGACACCACTACTATTGGGATCACCAAACTGCGGCTGCCAACAGCGAAGGAAGACAGTGCGAACGAGACGCTCGAGTTTCCAGTTGATACCAGGTGGCAGTCGTTCGAGATTGACGCCGATACCCAAATCTCGTATGCGATCCTGTCGCATGAGACTGTGGCGAGCACTGCGAGTAGCCCAGCTGAGTCATCACCTACCAAGAAGAAGAAACAGCGACTGTCGTCAGCCAAGTACAAGCGTGATACTGAAGACTCAATTGACGCTAATGATGAGAACCCCAAGCCCATCTTCACGGCATTTCGGTTCACAGTCTTCCTGGATGCTTTCCAGCGAATTGAGACGCTCGAGACGTTCTTCCGCCCGCTGCTGCTGCGCTTTCCGCGGGGCAAGATCCTGCTCTGCGGCTTCCCCATAAAGACACCACGCAAGACGATCTGGAACAACGACTGCCTGGCTCAGGCGTACGGCAAGCTGCTCGTACACCTCATGCACACGACGCGCGAGTGGCTCGTGCAGCCCAAGCTCGGCGTCGGCGCCGTCCCGCAGTTCCTTATTGGCTTTGGCACGGGCGGTGGGGTTGCGCTAAGATTCCTCACCATGGAGATCCCGCTGCGTATGGCAAATCAGCCGCAGCTACAGCTCTTTCTGCGCGCACAGCGAGGTCTCGTGCTCATCAACGCGCTCACGTACATGAGTGACAGTGTTCGGCATTCTCTCCTGCAGCTCAAGCGCGTGTTTAGTGTCAATGGAAACCCAGACAATCAAGTTGAGCTCCACGAATCACTGGTGCAGAGCCTCTTTAGTGAGTTCTATCTTACCCAAGTGGCTGCGAGTCGCCAGGACGCCACGCAAACGTTCTTCCAGACGCGCCGACAGTTTCTCCAGGGCGCCAACCTGGAGCTTCTGAGGATTCTATTGCATGGAGGCCTCAAGAGCAAGGACGTGAGTCAGTCGCTGGGCAACCTGAGCGCTCTCGATAGTCCATTCGCGTTACTTATGGTCCATGGGACGCTGAATTCGCTGTTTCCAGTCGACCAAGTGGAGTTTCTTACCCGTGCGTTCCCATCCGAGTGCGTGACGCCAACGCTCGCAGCGTGTCTCGCGAGCCCTTCAATAGCACAAGAAGGTTGTATCTTGACGCCCCAGGTGCACGTCTCGTGGCTCAAGAGCGGCCACGACATGCTGCAGGAGCGCTCGAACTTTATGCACGAGCTCTTTCGGCAGCTCGTGCTTGTGGATGTTGCTGACGTCTCGTCCACAGCATCCCTAGGACCTGTTAACGACCTTGCAATACTGCAGAGGCAGTTCCCGGCTCAGGTGATGCCTCAAGCGCGCCAGGCGACCGAGTCTGTGATCAAGAGCGATCATACTACGAAGCACTCGTCGGTTGTGAGTCAATCAGCCAGTGAGGACAGCACCACCAGGCATCAAGCCACTACAGTATCTACTGAGGGCATCATTCCAGTCCTGACAGACTTTGCCACTCAGGTGAGCAAATTGCTGGCGCAGAATGGGATCAAGTGGATCCAGCAAGAGCTCTACGACCGCGGACTCGAAGGCTCGGGCTTAAGCGATGCGATCCTCATGCGCTACCAGCAGGTTCTTACAAACGAGTTCGCCCAGGCGCGAGCGAAAGAGACCCAGGAGGCGCAGCAGAAGGCGCGCTTTGAGGTCTTTGAGACGCAGCGTCGTGAGCGGCAGCGTGAGGAGCTCGAGCAGCAGCTCCGCGAGAAGGAGACGCAGCTGCGCATCAAGCGGCGTGAGCATGAGGCACAGAAGGCGTTCTTCGCACAGATGGAGGCGCAGAAAGAAGCGCAGATGCGCATAGCGCTCGAGCACGAGCTCATGGCGCTCGAGGACGTGCTCTCGCAGAAGCACGAGGAGCTCACGAGCCTCGAGGATGCGCGTCTGGCTCGCAATTCCGACATGACGCGGCAGGTCGAGGAAATTGAGGCTGAGCGGCTCGAGAACGAGCGTGAGGCCTACCAGGTGCGTCTACAACAGCAGCGCCTGGCCGCGCAGCACGAGAAGCGTGATAAGCTCAAGAAGTTCCAGAAAGACTTTGAGCAGAACGAGCTCGTCTCGAGCCCCGTGGAGGCCTACACTCTGGACCTGACGCCCAAGTACGACAACTTTAGCGCCATTGCCGACGGCGCCAGCGAACTCACGAAGGATCTCGTGCACTTCTACGAGCTCAAGGCGTCGCAGAAAGACGAGTCGGCCGAGAAGCGCCTCGAGTTCGACGCTTTCAAGAGAACGCTCGCGGACAAGGAACTCGCGCTACGCAACCTCGAGCGCGTGATCCTCAAAGCCAAGTCCACGGGCATGATCGCCAAGGCGGGGCTCGGTACCGTACGCATCGTGCCCATCACGGCGCAGGAGTTCCAGGCGCTCAACCATGAGTTGGACGAGAAACAAGACGAGATGGCGCGGCTCCAGCACGACGCGACGCTGCGCAGTCAGGAGCTCAGCTGGAAGGACAAGCTGCTGCAGCGTCTGAGCGAGCTCATCAAGCGCAACGAGGGCTTTCGCGACGAGACGTTGCGGAAACTTGCCTTGTGCGCTGAGAAGGGCAACGAGATGGTGCTGAGCGCACGTGAAGAGGGCGAGAAACTCTTTGAGCAGCGCGAGGCGAACACGAAGCTCGAAAAGCGCTTTACTATACGGCTACAAGGAGTGATGGACGAGCGCAGACGCGCCGGTGAGAGCGCGACCGAGTACTTTGACACGCGGCTGCGCATTGAAGGCATGACGCAGCGGGTGGTGCGGCTCCAGCTTTTGAAGGAGCTTGACGCGGAGATCAGCGACCTGGAGAAAAAGATCGAGGCCACGCGAGCACTGGAGGTCGAGATCCGAGCTAAACTGAAGAAGAACAAGCGCACGCTGTCCGAGTTTGGCGCTGAGACATTCAAGGTTGAGCAGAGCTTAGCCGGGCTTGAGCAGGCAACCTCCGTGAAGGACAGCAGGCATGCGTCAGTATCGACTGGCGGCAGCTTAGCATTGGACTTAGAGACTACTGGGCTCCCAGTACTAAGACCGGACTTGGCTGAGCTCGTGCGCTTGAAGCCACACGCCGACCGCACTCTAGAGGAGAAGCAGTGGGTGGCCATGGACTTCCAGGTCAACTTCGCCCACTACTACAAGTGCATTGACGCCGAGCAGGTGGAGATTATCCAGAAAAACCTCGAGTACCAGCAGTGTCCACTCAAGAAGGACGCGATCGCGCGGCTGCTGGTCCTGCCAGCGCGCAACTGCCTCGCGCTCGCGTTCTTGAAAGCAAAAGAGGAACTCGAGGCCCATTATCTACTGCGAAAGTACACGTTTGGGGACGGCGAGGGCTACTTTGCGGGTCTTGACGACGCCTTTGCGCTCGACTCGGAGCGGAACTCGACGTGTGTTGTCACGACAAAGCTCGAAGAACTGGCGAACGCAGTGGACACTGCGAGTACTAAGGGCAAGGCGGCCGGGTATTTCATCCCTCGAGGCTGCTACGCTCTGCTGAACGAGAACGTGAAGCCCACAAGTCTACTGAGCGCCTCGGGATGCCAGATCCACCCGCACAAGAGCGCCACGCACACGTTTAAGCTGCCGACACTGGGCGTCGGTGTGCTCTCGCTCTCGGTCTCGATCGTGTTTCAGGGCCACTTCAAGTCCGTCGGGTACCAGAACGGTCGACTGGCAGGCATGCTCTACGTTCTGCCTCTACCGCCTTCCGGCTCAGGTCAAAACCAGTCGTCAGCAAACGCGCCTAGAGCCCCACTACCCATTGGCAAGTGCTTCTATCAGCACGACATTGCGCTCTGCACGCCGCAGAGTCTCGGCAAACTCGTGATCCGCCACGACCCAAGGCGCAAGCCGCTGACTGCTGCGGCGACCTACCAGGTCGTGCTCGGCGCGCCCGTGTTCACATCCTACTCGATCGAAGTGACGGCCACGACTGCTCTTTTGGCGTCCGAGGTACTCAAGATGAAGCGGTCCGACGCGCTCAAGAAACAGGAGCTACTGCCACTCAAGAAGGACGAGATCCAGAGCGTGTTCGTGACGATCCAGCTGAGCGAGCGCAAGAAGCGGCTCGTGCGTAGGATGGCGAACGAGGCGAAAGATATCGCACGCGCTGCTGAGCTCGAGATGATAAAGAGCACGAAGGCCCTCGAGGAGGACAATCGAGTGTCCACATTGACCCACGAACAGCGTTCGCAGCTCCACGCTGCTGTCCACCTGCACGAGACGAAATTCACAAACAGCTGTTTTCTGTTCGCCAAGCGCGAAGAAGAAGCTCGCGACATTGAAGTGGGTCTGAAGGAGCTCACCAAGATTCACGCAGACCTGCTCGAACAATGCGACACCATGGAGCGCGACCTCGTCGAGTACCGCGCGCACCTGCCGCAGCTCACCGCATCGCTTGTAGACTCAAAGGATCCGCGCGACCGCGACGCCGCGGGTGCCAAACTCGCAAGAGAACTCAACGTCGAGTACGAGAGCACCGGTATGAAGTCGAGCAAGGTGCTCTGGGCCGAGATCTCAGCCATGAAGGCCAAGCTCCCGTCCATGATGACCCCCGCCGAGCGCCTTAGGCGCAAGTACAAGAAAGGCCAGGACGTGCTTGAGAAGAAGGAGCGCGAGTGGATCCTAATTGATCGCATCCTGCACCCGAGGAGCTACGACTGGGAAGAGCGGCTCATGGTCGCTGGGTCTGGGGATGCTGGGGATTTCCGGATGCGGCTCCACGGCGCGTTCTCAAAGCTTAGCAAGGACGAGGAGCAGCTCGCCGTGCTCTCGCACGTGGAGGTGGATCGAATCATGAAGGCGCCATGGAACCTGCTCGAGCGCAAGGAGATCCAGATCCGCAAGATCGTGACCAAATTCCGCGACGACAACGGCGCTGCGAATGCTAAGAGGAGCCGTGAGAATGCACCACCGACGTCCATGGTCGCGCTGCTGCGGTCCCAGAAGACGACGGAGCTCACGACCGAGGAGCGCGAGTGGCGCCTCTACGACCAGCTCCTGAACCCGTCCTACTACCCCGTGAACACGAAGAAGCTCGCTGAGGAGTTACGTAGCGTCATCGCGAGCTCTGGTGGCTCACGAGCAGCTCAGATACAGCCGCTGGAGATCAAGATCCCAGCCAACCTCACGCGCGAAGACCTCGTCGCGGCGCTCAACACGCCTGAGGAAGAGCTCTTCAAGCTCGCGAGCGACCACCTGCGCGCTCGCACACTACTGCTCAAGTACGATCCGCAGCTGAGCGTGAACCTCGTCGAGGCTGCACGTATTCAGTACGGCCAAAGCGCGCCGGTGGAGATCGTCGAGACGGACATCGACGCGCGCTGCCGGCTCGTGTACCAAGAGCTGCAGCGCGCGATTGCCAACACGCGCAACGAGTTCATGGACTCGCACGTGCTGCACTCAACGCTGCAGCGGTTCCCTACAAAGGTGCTGCGTCTGGAGCTCGAGAAGGAACTCGATCGGCTGCTGATGTCCCAGGTGATTGAACGAGAGGAATTTGAGCTTCGGACGTTCCTCGTTGGCGGCAACGCGACCAAGAAGGCGCTGGAGCTTGCTCAAAAGCAGCAGCCAGGCGTAAGAGAAGGCTCAGACTCGGTCTCGGACTCGGACAGCGACGAAGAAGCGCAGATTGCGAGGGAGGCCAAGGCCCAGCACCGAGCCAAATTGGACGTCAAGGCCGGCAAGAACGCCAAGGTGCGCGGGAAGGCGCTCAAGCAGAAGAGCATCCAGAAGCAGCGTCGCGAGATCAAAGACGTACGTACTTGCTTGGATGGATGGCTCTGTGTGTGTTCTTGACAGTAGACATCCTGACCAATGCTTGCTTGCTCTGTATCCAAACAAACCCTCAGGCTCTCAAAGGCCGCAGCCTCGAAGAGCGCCGCTTGCTGCTCGAAGAACAGGAGCTGGGTGCCGGCGGTTGTATGGCCTGCCGCACAAACCCGTGCGTGTGGACGCCGTACCTGCAGGAGTTGCACGTGACGATCGAGCGGCGCATGAAGGTGCTGCAGGCGGAACTCGAGCGCGTCAAGCGCTGCCCGGAGCTCACGATCGAGTCGAGTGTGTGCCTAGCGGCCGTCAAGTCCGGTGGCAACAAGGCCATCACGCTGCGCAAGAGCGACCTGTTTGACGAAGTGACCTTCGAGTTCAAGATCTGGGACCGGCATCTGCGGCTCCGAGACGTCGACGACGAGTTCCACGCCACGTTCCGCACCAAGGAGCCGTTCTTCGAGACGAAGGCGCTCCATGGCTTTCCGCAGACGCAGCAGCGCGACAAGGTCCAGGTGGCGCTACAGCGCGAGCACAATCTGCTGGTGGCCAACCTCACGGCCTTCGAAGTCGTCGAGGATATCCTCGAGTCCATGCTGGAAGGCTGGGTCTTTGGCGAGCGCGAGTCCGAGCGCAAGGTCCTGGGCTTCGTGCCCAGTCTCAAGCGCGACGGGCCACTCACGATGCACGACCTGCGCGTCTTTGAGCAAGATCAGTGCATCTTGGACGGTCAGCGAGAGCTCCGAGACGAGGAGAACGTCCAGGGCATCCCACTGGACAAGTGGCGGCCCATCGAAGTCCAGGCTTTTGAGGTGGACCTGCACACCAAGGCTGTGAAGAAAGGCTCGGAGATGGACAAGGCACTCACGGAGACCGAGAACGCGCTCAAGTTTGGCTTGTTCTGCATGACGCTCATGTACTTTCGCGGCCTCTCGATGCTCAAGAAGCAAAAGAACGTCTGGTCCACGTCGTCCAAGCACGGCAAGCTCGCTGTCTCACAACAGCAGAAGACCGCGGAGCGCCAGCGCATGAACCAGGAGACCAAGAACGTGGCCTCACGGCAGAAGAAAGCCATGCTCTTCGACCAAAAGGCGCAGAACGCCCAGGCGCGCAAGATCAAGTTCCTCGAGCAGAAGACCGCCGCGTACCGCAAGCGCCTCGTGGTCGAGAACCAAAAGGCCAAGCGCGAAGCCCGGGCCGCACAAGAGATCCAGCGCGTGTACCGCGGCCACCTGGGCAAGCTCGCCGGCAAGAAGTGGATGCTGCGCCGGCGCGAGATCGACGCGCAGAAGGCGCTCGAGCACGCCGCCGCCACGACGCTGCAGCGCGCATACCGCGGGCGCCTGGGACGCATCGAGGCCGAGGAGAAGCGCGTGGAGCTCGCCGAGTTCATCTCGCAGCTGCGCGCCGAGGAAGCGATCGAAGAGGAGGAGGAGTACTGGCGCCGACACCACGTGGAGCGTGCGGCGCGCAAAGTGGCGGCCTTTGTCAAGAAAGAGGCTTGAGCGCATAGAAATTGTCGGAAATTGGTTGAGAGGTATCATTTTGTATAGAGAGATAAGAAAGATAGGGAAATGGGTTGTCGCACTTACCAGGTTCATCACGAGATCTCTTCGTGGTCGATTACATCTGCTCGGCGAAGGGGAGCGTGACGCTCACGAGCTTGATGAGCTCGCTAGTCTTCTTGCGCCGGTTGGCCGTTTGCTTGGAGACCTTGGTCCACTTCTCGCCGTGCTTCGGGTCCGCGCTCACGCAGCGCTTGAGGATCTTCTCCGCCTCGTCCTTATTGCTGCCGTGCTTGACCTCGAAGAGGTAGTAGAACGCCCAGCCGTCACCAAAGTCCGGGTCCAGCTGCACTGTGCGCTCGAGCCACTTGCGCGCCTTCGAGTACTTGCGCTCCTGCCAAAAAAGCTTGGCGACCGAGAGGCAGACCGCTGGGTCGTTGTCTTTCTTCTTGAGCGCCGTGAAGGACGCGCGCTTCTGCTGCGCGCGAGGGGCGATGTCGATCGACTCGGCGAGCAGGATGCCTGACTCGGGGCACTCCTGCAAAGCCTTGGCCATTAGCATCTCCTGGCCCTTCGGGTTCTCCCACCGAGCCTCGAGCCGCGCGGCCTCGAGCCACAGCTGGTCGTTCTTCTGGTTCTTCAAGCGCGCGAGCTCCAGCACCGATCGCGCCTTGGTCACGCCGTTCATCGTCTCCTCCAGTCGACTCGACAAGATCCAGAGCGGAATGGACTTGGGGCAGTGCTGCACACCCTCACGGTACATGCTCTTGGCCTTGTCATAGTTCGGAGGACTCTGCGCTTCGTAGAACTGGCCCGCCATCATATACAACTTGGCAAAGTCCGGGTACAGTCGGATCCCCTCCTTCAGCAGATTCTCTTCGATCTCTGGATTCTCGCCACACTCGCGCTCGAGCAGCACGGACTTCATCCACACGTGCGCAGACGGCGCCTGGGCACGGGCCTTGGCCAGCAGCGCACGCGCCAGTTCGATCTCGTCGTTCTCCCACTCGAGCTTGACTGCCGCGAGCCAAATGGACTCGCTGTTCGGGTTGGCGCTGAACGCCTGACGCAAGATCAGACGCGCGTTCTCGACCGAGCCGTTGTTCCACACCTCCTTGGCGGCCATGAGCCAGAGGATCTCGGCGTTCGGGCACGCCGTCACGGCCTTCTGCAGCAGCTGCTCCACGGCCTCGCCGTTCTTGCCCTCGTTCACCTGCTTCTCGAGCGCGATGGCACGCAGCCAGATCGATTTCTTGCCTGGGAAGACCTTGAGTGCGTTCGCGAAGATCGCCTTCGCGGTCAGCAAAGCGCCACGACTGATGCTGTTCTCTGCGTCGTCCATCCACGTGCGCTTACGATCTTCGGACTCCACGCCCACGTCGATGCACGCACGCACGATGGCCCCGCAGGTGAGCGGCGCATCCGCCTGCTCGCAGGCTTCGGCCTCCTTCAGCCACATCTCGCGGTTCACCACGACCTGGTGCTTCTGCAGCGACTTCAGTGCTAGCTGGATGATGCGCTCGATCATCTCGGTCTTACCCTGCGCCTCCTCGAGCTTCGCGGCCGTGATCCAGATCGACGGCTCGGTCGGGATCGCCGTGCGCGCCTTATTCAGCGTCTTCTTGGCATTCTCGTACGTCTCCAGTCGAGCGAGCGCGAGCCACAGGTCCACGGCCTGTGGGACGCACTCGACTGCACGGCCCAGCAACACACGGGCGCCGTCGACATCCTCGAGTTCAATGAGTGCCTTCCAGAGCTTGACCGAGTTGGGCACGAACTCGAGCGCGCGGCGCATCACGAGCTTCTTGAGCTCGTCGTCGCGCTCGAGCTGCGCCGCCTGGAGCCAGACCTTGACGGACTTGGGCACATGGCGTACGGCCTTGGCGAGGATCGTCTTGGCGTTCTCCGGGTTCTGCAGCCGCGCGGCTTCGAGCCACACGTCCTCCTGCATCGGGCAGCACTCACAGCCCTGTGCGATGATCTTGCGCGCCTGCACGATCTTGCCTGCGACTTCCTCGAGGCGCGCGGCGGCGATCCAGCCGGGGCCATGCTTCGGGTTCGTCATCGTGACGGAGCGCAGCAGCAAACGCGCCTTCTTGATGTCGCCGATCTCCGCGTCACTCGTGAGCTTGAGGCTGTTGAGGTCCGTGAGGTAGCCCTTGGGGTCCACGACCGTCTGGCCGGCAATCGAGTCCGACATCTTGTCGAGCTTGTGCGACAACACAGCGCCACGCGCCTCAGCGAGGCCCGTGATCGTAGACGTCATTCCGCCGCTGCCCGGGGTCTCTATGCCACTGGGGGTGATCGTACCGTTGAGTGCCCCGGAACCATTGGCCGCCACGCCACCAGCACTACCGGCGAGCAGGTGGTCGGGCACGGGCGCAAACATCTCGTTGCGCTTCTGCAGCGCCGTGTTGGTCTTGTACTTGAGCGAGTAGTCGCCAATGTCTGGGATCATCTCCCACTCGGCGTCCGACATGCTCTGCAGGCCAGACTTGAGGTCGGCGAACTGGTCACTGATCTTGGGTCGCTCCTGACGCGCCTTCTTGAGCTCCTCGAGCATCTTAACCTCGCGCCGGCGTTTGCGCCGCGAGTCCATGCGCTCGTCCACAGACTCGTAGATGTCGTCGGCCTCGCGATCGTCCTGGTCGTACGGCGTATCCTGGAAGAGCCCCACGGACGAGTAGCCCGAGAACTTGTCGTAGTTCGTCTCACTATAGTCACCGTAGTCCTCGTTCTCGTCAGTCGCGCGGCCGAATCCACCCAATCCCGCAGTGCCCGAGCCACGACCCGCGCCGCCTGGTGCACCACCGCCACCACGACCAGCAGCTCCAGGCGGGAGCTCTACACCTCGTCCTCGTCCTGCACCCGGCAGAAACGACGCTGGTGCAGTGCCAGGCCCCACTGGTCCAGCGACACCGACGCCGCTACCTGCCGCCGCGGCCATGCCTTCGGGCGCCAGAGGCGAGCGCGCTGGACCGATGTCTGAGCGCGTCGTGAAGCCTACAGCGCCACGGCCGAGGCCTGGCACGTAGTTAGCCGGTGCGCCCGACGCGTACGTGTTGCGCACTCGCTGTCCTAGTCCGCTCATCCTGATCTATGATCGACGCGTCACGAGCAACAGGAGCTTTGCTGGTTGCTTTGCTTCTTGAGCTTTTTCCAATCTAGGCAACTACAGGCGTAATTCTCATTAGTAAACAGCAAATTTGACGGCAAAATGTATAAAATAATAGAGGGAAAATATAAATGCAGGTATAAGCGATTGAGGGTTTATTACAAGCAATCAGATCTATGGAGACGCAACACTAAT
>JAADXK010000642.1:0-18463 GCA_023337805.1 Globisporangium barbulae | reverse complement strand
TGGCGCGCGATCCATCTGTTGCTCTTTTTCTCGGTCTTGAACGCGATGATCTGGCCGACCTCTTGCTCCGTGAGCTCCTTCCCCGTTCCCATCGCGGATCGATTTCAAAATGATGCCACGCGTTGTAAAATGAGCGGGGAACTCATTGAAAGCATTTATTACAAAAACGACCTTGTCAATTTTTTAATTACGGATCTTACCGAGGTGCGGACATACTTTTGCGCACAGGGAAAATCAAAAATTTACAAATAGACTTCAAAGTATAAGGATTTGACAAAAATGGACGATACATCTGTTCTTTGATTGGTCCTTCGCTCCATATATCCAAACAGCATTTTATGAATCGCGAAGGAAGCAACCGAGCACAAAAAATTGGGGTGCGGACAAACTTTTGCGCACCACTGTAGTATTCGCAATTCTCTTGCCTCAACTGATTTCGCATTGTCTAAATAGGGTGTCTACTCAAGAAAAGCTAATTAGGCTCGTCCTATTTTCAGAAAAGCGTGCGATTAAACCACTTTTGGAGCTCTAGATTCTCCATACATTACATTATACAAAATGAAAAGCTCCATTGCGCTGGAGCAACTCAATTTTGTGCGGATACGAATCGCCAAAAGGACAAACTGGCGAACATGGCGACGATGATGAAGAAAGCGACTCAGCAGCCAGCTCTCCGCGCCTTCCTGCGATCCGCAGGTGCGCTGGACTGCAGCATGGACATCCGCACACACAACTCACCTCTCTAATGATATCGTACCTTGACAAATAGTTCGCACGCAGCAGCGCTCGTTCGTGAGCGCTGCGGTGCTGCAGCACGGTCTCGCGCTGCGCGCGGCGCGTGACAATGCCGCCACTGGTGCCGTTGCACGCGCGCTACCCGTGTGTGCGGTCGGCTTTGCGTCCTTCTACTCTAGCGACGCTGCGTCTGCTGGTGCGGAAGGTGTCGCCGTGGGCGACCGCGTGTACTTGCAGATGCACGGCAAGCTGTCCAACGGCGAGAAGTTTGGTCAGACCGAGACGGACAAGCCGCTGACGTTCATCGTGGGCAGTGGCGAAGTGCTCATCGGCATCGAAGAGGCCGTGGTCGGACTGCAGAAGGGCGTGTCCAAGCACGTCGAAATCGCGCCCGAGAAGGCCTTTGGCACCGAAAAGGAGATCCACACGGTCCCGCGCTCGCAGCTCAACCTGAGGTGCGTTCGTGGCCACACGTTTCATATACGAGTATGTATGTAGATGCGTGACTTACCTATGTATCTGTTGTAGCCCTGAGGACGAGAAGCAGCTCGCGGTGGGCGTGGGCCTGCAGCTGCAGAACGGCGAGAAGGCGCGCATCGTCAAGGTCACGGACGAGTCGATCGACATCGACCTGTCGCACCCGTACGCCGGCGAGACGCTCTTTCTGGAGCTCACGATCGTGGATCACATCGCGCGCGACCAGCTGAGCTCCGAGGAGCGCATCGTGCTCCCCGAAGAGCTCTCTCCGGGTGATAATGCGACGTTCCCGACGCGCGGCGACACGCTCGTGATGCACTACGTGGGCAAGCTCGCGTCGAACGGCAGCGTCTTTGACTCGTCGCGCGACCGCGGCCAGCCGTTTCAGTTCACGATCGGCGTCGGTCAGGTGATTAAGGGCTGGGATGAAGGCGTGATGCGCATGAGCAAGGGCCAGAAGGCCGTGCTGAACATCCCGTCGGCCAAGGGCTACGGCCGCGCGGGTGCCGGCGGCGTCATCCCGCCAGACGCTGACCTCATCTTCGAGGTCGAGCTGCTCGACATCCTTAAACAGTAAGCATGATGATGAATGACCACTAGCAGCAGCTACGTAGGGTCACGAGTCTAGGATTTTAACATACAACCTGCGATTATGAGAGCACAAAAAGCAACGTGAGCTCCAAGCCAGGTGTTTTCTATTCATTAGTCTCTCTGTCAGGTTTATACAACGAAATCTTGGTCCTCCTCCTGCAGGTACGTCTCGAGGTCCGCGTACTTTGCCACGGCGCCGATGACGACGATCGCGGGCGAGTAGCTCCGATCGCTCGCCTTCTGCGCGATGTCGGCGAGCGAGCCCAGCAGCGTGACCTGGTCCGGGTTCGTGCCCGAGTGCACGAGTGCCACGGGCGTGCTTTGGTCGCGGCCGCACTCGATGAGCTTGGTGCAGATCGTGTCAAGCGTGCGCGTGGCCATGAGCATCACGATCGTGTCCACCTGCGCGAGCAGCACAAAGTCCATCTCGGCGGGCTTGTGGCCCGAGATCACGAGGAAGCTCTTGCTCAGGTGCTTATGCGTGATCGGGATGTTGACAACTGAGGGTGCAGCTAGCGCCGACGAGATGCCCGGCACGACTTCGAACGGGCACGTGGCCTGGCACAGCGCGCGGATCTCCGAGTGCACGCGGCCAAAGACCATGGGGTCGCCGCCTTTGACGCGCACGACGATGTGGCCGTCCTGGCACTTCTGCACGAGCACGGCGTCAATGTCCGTCTGCTTGGTCGAGTCCTTCTTGCCGCCGCGCTTGCCCACGTACACGACCTCGCAATCCGCCGGGATCAGTCGGTACAGCTCGTCGCTCACGAGGTCGTCGACCACGGCGACCGTTGCGACCGAGAGCAGCTGGCGCGCCTTGACCGTCAGCAGCTGCACGTCGCCCGGACCCGCACCGACCAAGTAGACTTTGCCGCGCTGCACCTTGGCGCGCGCGTCACGTAACGAGTGGCGGGGCGCGATGAAGCGTGTCCACGCGGCGCTCAGCAGCACGCCTGCGAGCGCGCCGACCACCACATCTCGCGACGAGACCGATGGTGACATCTTTCTTTTTGATTCTAAAGGAGTATTTGTGGAGAGACTGGAGTTGAAAATAGTTAGAAGTTTAGCTTGTTATTTGTATATCATATATTTCATTGATAGCGATAAAGTAAGGATGGCAAAATAGCGTCGAAAAATTGAAAACGTGCGTACACTTTCTTGACATTTTTTAGTAAAAGCTGATTACTTTTAACAACGCATAATCCTTTTTGATACAGGTAACTGGGCCTTGGAGAGGAATTCGACACCAAATCATTGTGCCAACTATCAATCTGACGTGGGAAGCGAGAGGAGCGATGTGGTCCAAGTTCACCGAGTACGCCGAGGGCATCGTCGAGATCGTGGCGCAGGCCGACGCCGCGGCCGCTGCAAGCGTCACCGACAATCACTCGCCTCCGTTGTCCTCCTCCTCTGCATCGTCTACGTCTGCAGCAGCGGCCCCTTCCTCGATCACGGGTGAAGAGATCTGGTCGCGCTTCACGTCGATCGTCGCGCCGCCCGCTGCAGCCATCGCGGCGGCAGCCACTGCGCCATTGTCGCAGAAGCGAGAGCAACAAGCGCCGCAATCCAGAGCTGTGGAAGACGCGCCGCGGTCCGCACCGCCTTCGCTCGACCAGCTGCGCAAGGCCCAGACTGAGGCTCAGCGGCAAACGGCAGTTGGGAAGCAGCAGGAGCCGCCGAGCTCGAGCTCCAAGACCATTGATGAGGACGAGCAAGAGCAGTACATTTGCGAGCTCGAGCGTGCGCTGCTGCAGCGCAAGAAGCAGAACGAAGTGTTCGAGAAGCAGGTGCGTCTGTTGTGTGCTGGGTTGTTCGCATCCTGGCTCCTGCCGTTACTGACTTGCTGTGATGTATATACCACCGCTGTTCTTATGATGTCTGCCCGTAGGTGTATGAGCTAGAGTACCGTCATGGGCAGGAGCTGCAACAAGCGCGTGCTCGCTTTGCGCAGCAGCTAACGGACAAAGTATGGATTCGGGTCTTGGTGCATGACGTTCGTTTTATCTGTCTGCCTGTACAGAGTGGGGCTGACTGCTATGAATTCCGTTTATGTTGCTAGGAAAAGCTTCTTGGAGAGCAAGCGCAAGAGATCGATGCTCTCCGCCTTCAGCAGCAGCAGCAACAAGGTAAGACAGGAGAATCGAGCGCTGAGGTGGCGTCCAGTGACGAGAACAAGGCGCTGGAGGCGAAAGTGGAGCTGCTGGAGCAGCGACTGCGGGACCTGAACGCCCGCCTCGCAGCTGTGCAGGGGAAATACGACCACCGACGCGCTGAACCGGCGCTGCTCACGGCCACTGGGGCTGTCAGTGGAGATTCAAGAGCTACAGCAAGTGGGGGTAGCTTCGATGCAGCGAGTGTGGATGTGCTGATAGAGATTGCGCAACTTTTGTCGGCCTCCGTGGGTGCCACTGATGCTATAGAGACATGCTCACCGTCCGACGATTTGGTTGCACAGGTAGGTTGAGCTACGAGTAGCTATCGTCATGTTTCGCTTTTTGTCACGAGCTCATCTGACATTGTTTTGTTTGGGTGTCGACCGTCTAGATCCTGAGTCTCGCCAAGCAAGTGAACACGCATGTCGAGAAAAGCAACGAGCGAGTCTTTGCTCTCGAGCGCACAATCAGTTCCTTCCTGATGCTGCACGGCGAAGCTCTGCCTACTGACTCAACAGCAAAGCAGAGCTCCTTCGAGACAGAGACGTTGCTCCAAGCCAAGCTCGATCGCATCACTGAGCGACTCTCAAAGAGTGCTGCCGATGCTACAGAAGTCACTCGTTTACAAACAAAACTGCATGCTCTGGAAGACAAGGAGGAGGAGCAGCTCAAGAAGATCCTGCACTTGCAGGCGCAGGTGAGCAGCATGCAGGCGAACATGCAGAAGACTGACAAGTCGCTGCAGCAAACCGTGTCGAAGGAGGTCGAGCTGCTCGATGTGATTGAAGGGCGCGATGAGACGATCCGGCGGCTCGAAGCCAACGTGAACCAAGTGAAAGCGAGCATGGAGCACCTTGCGGGCGAGCTGAAGGAAGCCCAGAACTACGTGCGTCATGCTGCTACTAATTCTCTTGTGATGACAAGTTCTATATCTCTCACAGCATTGCGTGTCGCTTTGGTGTTAACAACAGACAGATGAGCTAGAGGACTTTTGTCGCCACCAGAAGAGAGAACTCGACGTCCAGCGGAGCCGCGTGAAAGAACTGGAGCAGGTCAAGGTCGATTTTGAAGCCCTCCAGGAGCAGGAGCGCGACGTGCGAGCGCGCGCGAGTGAATACGAACAGGGCTACGTGAACCTGTTGGCCGACATCGAGAAGCTCAAGGCCGAGAACGAAGAGGAGAACAAGCTGCTGGTCGCGAATACAGAAGCGCACTCCGTGTCGACTGAGAACCAGACGATCTATGACCTCGAGTCACGGCTCTCAGCCTCGGAGGCTGATAAGCAGGTCGCGCTTCAGGATGCCGAGCGGTTGCAGAAGAATGTGAACGCACTGGAAAGCGTGCTGCACCAGTTCCAGCTTGACCAGAAGCAGCAGGTAAAGGAAAATGGACTTCTGCACAATTGTCACGGCATATGTGTCCGGTGGCTCTAACTGTGTGATTGCATGGGTTTGACGATATGTAGAGAGATCGTCTGCATGAGCTCGAAGTGGCATTGAACAAAGCCCATGAGGAGCTTGCACACAGCCAGCAGGCGGTTGCGAAGCAAGTCTCGAGTGACAGTGAGAGCGACCTGCAGCGCGTCATGGGCGTCCTAGCAAAGAAGACGCAAGAGTGCGACCAGCTGCGCGAGGTACGTAATTTGGCTTCTTTGCTCAGTGAGGCATTGAGCCTAGCTCAGCTGTTCAGTTCACAACCATGCTGATAATGCCGGTGTCTCTGTAGGCGCTCGAGAACACGGCAGCTCGATACACTGCAGACAACGACGTGCTCGACAAGCGGCTCGCGGCCCAGCTAGTGGTACGTCTTCAAAACACTGCATAACATCTCGTAGTCATTCAATCCACCGTTTCTCATACTTATGATGGTGTGTTGTACGAATGAACCTCAGGTGACGTACTGCGAGACAGAGAAGAAGGGCGAAGTGCTCCAGCTGATGGCGGGCATGATGGTGCGTTGGTTGGCACTCTTTTCGCGGCTTGGCGTGACTCACTACGGGTGTGCTGACTTTGTATCATCATCATGTGCTGTGCAGGGCTTCACCGAGGAGCAGAAGCGGCGCGTTGGACTCGGGTTCCCGATCAATGGTAACGGCGGTGGTGGTCTGTTCTCATCGCTCCTTGGCTTCGTGGCGCCTCCAGACAATGGCAGCACAACAGCAGCAGATCTTGAGGGCAAGAGCTTTGCAGACATTTGGACCGAATTTCTGATCAACGAAGCCAAGAAGTAGACGCCTTGTATGGATCATATATGAGTGGGTTGTTAGTCCCCTATGTGTGCGAACGAAATGGAGCTTGAGCGCTGGATATCAATAATTCTGGACAGTGTCGTTACGGAGCTATTGGTTGACTGTCAAGCCTTTTTGACACGCATCAGAGTGATGGTCGTTATCAGATGTTGGCTGCCTCATGTTCTTCCTGATGCTATTTCGTACTTAATCGGAACAAAACTGGCCATGCTCGTCACACGTTTATGACAGCCAGTAGCAGGCCACCTGCCAGGAAGACTTCTATCCGCGTCTTCGTCGACCGCCGGCGCTCTGTCTCTCTATCCACGAGTTCTCTCTGCCTGCACCGCCACTCTGCCGCTACACGTGGCTTCTGCCGTGGCGGTCCGACCCTGCTGCGCCGTCGCGCATCGGTACTCCCAATCCATCACGCCCCGGCGACCAACCGTCGATTGTGTGTGAGGACCACAGCACTGCTCTCACGAGCGTCGCGTCCCTATAGCCGACAGTCAATACGATGGACGCACTATACTCACTCAAGTCGCGTGGCGACTCGTTCGACAGCTTCGTCGTCGCCAGCGAGCAGGAAGAGGAGGACTACGAGCTCGACTTTGAGTCCGAGAGCGAGCAAGAGGACGAGTGGGAAGCCATTGGGGATGACGGCGATGACAGCAGCCGCAGTAGCAAGCAAGACGAAGACGTCAGCGTGTCGATGGAGCCCCATGTGCACGTGCACCTGCAGTACTTTAAAGCGGACACCACGGTCGGTGACAACAACAACAACACTGCCATGGCGGTTGACGAGCCCGAGCGCGAGCCCATGGGGAACGAGCGCGTCCGTATTACTACTGATGCTTCAGCGCAGATCGACGACGAACCTCGGCGTCTCGTGACTGACACGACCAGCGAAGCAGGTAGCAGCAGCAGAACTCAATCGAAAGTGCATTCAGCTCTGTCGCCGTCGTCCAAGTCGCGCAACGCAAAAGAGGTGCGTCCTTCATAGTAGTGGCCTTGTGCTACGTACGTACTCTGTGCTGACAAAGACTGAGCGGCCGCTACCTTCTTTCGCTTTCTATGTAGGCGCTGCGATCGTTCTACCTTTTGAAGGCCAAGCAGACCGAAGCGACGCGCAAGCGCATCGTCGTGCATTCGCCACCGCCGACGCCGCCGCCTCAGACCGTCATTCTCCCACTCAAGGCACCAGGTGCGCGCTCGTATCATTCTTACCACCTGCTCTCGTTCGTCTCGTGACCCTTTTCCAATGGACGCTTGAGTGATAATAATCTGACAGTCCGGTACCCAGTCGCGGCCCAAGACGAGGCGATTCAGACTGCGAACACGCAGAAGGCGAAGCTCGCGCTCCAGCAGTTCTACTTGGCGCGCGAGATGGCGAAGCAAGCGCGCGCAGCATTAAATCGGTAAGCATTGGCGGCCACGTACGCAAGTTGTCTTCTTGATAGGACCAACTCATCTCACTATCATCTTCTGCTTTCGTGCAATAGCTCGAACGAAGCGAAGCTCATTCAGTCGCAGAGCGGACGTGGAATGCTGCTGCGCGATAGTGCGCAAAGCGAGCAGCTCGCGCGGGATTCCATGCAGCGCGTTCTCACGAGGTGCGTCTTCGTGTCTTGTCTTGAAAGATATTGATGCTTTCTTACTGACAATTTGCCGAACGCATGAATGATGATCCGCCTGTGTGCCTTTGCTACTCGCAGATGATCGAATCACCAAGCGCGGTCGCAAGTGGAGCCACGTCACCCTAGCCTGTATATTACCACCTCTCGTCGATCCACCAACTCTGCTTCGCGTTTGGAGATCGGATGAAAGCCTTGAATAGAGAACGACAGCGTTGCATGTACTAAACGATCCGTTGCCTACCGCTTTCGGCTGGAATTCTCCCATTTTTTAGCAGCTCTCTTGCTGGCGCTGTCGTGGAAGAGCAGTCCATTTCGATGCACTAAAACAAAAGCCACAAATATTACATCTCATTCGCAGTAGCTTCCCGTCGCGAGCGCTTGAGCGGACTCCCACTGGCGCCTGCAGCTCCTGTTACCGAGCGCCGCCAACCAGCTGCTGCTTCATGAGACGTTGATGACACTGTTCCATTGTCACCAGCAGTTAATAGCTTGTGTGGAGAGCTCAATCCATCGTATGACTTGGCGTCGGGAGTGCGGCAAGGAGAAGAAATGCAGCAAGCAGGCAATGGAGCGGGAAGCCGGTCGGCAGCGGTGGCACTCGAGTCCAGTTAAAGAGCAGGAGCGGCTCGAGCCGATGCGGGGACTACGGGCCAGTCGACAGGCTGCTACGGAGCGAGAGGGCTGCAATGGGGAAACATTGCTGGCGGGGAGTTTGCTGCGCTCGCGAAAATGGAGAAGAGGCGCGGGGAGGACGGCATGATGTGGCTGTTGTTGGCTTGCTCGAACGCTGGCGATTTGGGAAATGAGAATTAGAGCTTGCTTGCTTCGCTCTGCTCGATGAGCGCAGAGCACTACACAACATGCAGCCCCTGGAGGTCTTGAATACGAGGTGTTTGCCAAACATTACGCCAAAAATGATCTTGAACCTACACGAGCAGCGCATGTTATTTTGGCGCAGGTTTTGCTGGCGTATTTTATGATGCATGCTGAAGGTGGCGTTACTGTGGGTTGCTGTTGTGTATGTATGTACATCATCATTATCGCTTATCGTATACATCTGAGCTGCTCTTCTTCTGTCTGTCGATTGGTTGGCTGCTGGTTCTTCGTTGCTTGTGCTGAGCGAAGAACTGTGCTTTCAAGTATACAAATCTTACGCACCCACGAACTTTTACGCACTCCATTCTTTCTTCCCACACCCACCCATCTGCTCACGCACTGTTCATTCCTCCGTACGATTTCACTCGTCGAACATTCTCCAAACAGTCAGCGACTCGAGCGCTCTTGGTTGCTTCGACAGACCCCTTGGCGTCGCTCGCACCATAAATATCGCCACCACCACCACTTTCAGACAACCTGGGACCTCGACAATGGTGCGACTGTGCCAACAACGGCGCAAACGAGAGAGCATGCTCTCATTCTTGCGCCACATGTTCGCTCGTTTACGCCGTTGTTGCGGAGCTGGAGGCACTTGGGCTGCTGTCTCAAATTGTAACGGGTAGGTAGCTGGCGTACGCCCACGACTTAGAGCTCCTCTTGCTGGCAGAGCAGCGGCGAGCCCATGCGCGTGTCTTCGAGGCCGTATTCCGACACGTCAAAGAGGAAATCGCCCAGGACAGCTCCATTGAACGCGCTCACGTGTTTGTTCTCAGTCGCAAACAAGTTGAAATTCGACGGTGGCACCGGCAGTCCTCTCTGCAACAAACAACAAACGAGTTTCACGTCAGACAACAACTCAAGAAGCAAACAAACACGCAAACAAGCAGGCAAACAAGTGAACACGCAAACAATTTCTCGTACCGAATAATTGTCAGTCGCCATGTGTGGTTGCTTGTGTGCCTTCCACTCGTGCGGATCTCGTGCAGCGGTGGCAGCCGCCATCGTCTCTTGAAACAGCTCGTCCACGTACTGATTCTGCGCCTCAAGTGCCGCCAAACTGGGGAAATCCTTCATCCAGTGCACCTGCTGGTTCTGGTTCGGATGCTGCTGCTGCTGCTCAGACTTCATTCCCATGGAGACTCGACCGTGTTGGTGACTGGTATCGCCATGGTGCATCGCATGGTCCATCGCATGGTCGATCGCCATGCTGTTGCCGCTGATGCTGTTGTTGTGGTTATCGTCGTACTTGAAGATCCAGTTGGCGTGGCTCATGCCAGCGACACCACTGTGTTGATTCTCGGCCTTGTCATCAGTTTCCATCATCCGCACAAAGCTCTCTTTCCCCTCGGACTCGCAAATCTCCATACTCTCAGGCCCCAAGTCTCCCTCGCGCTCTTGCTTTACGACGCTAAACGACTCGATCGATACGGCTGCAAATTGGTCCAAGTTGGCCATCACGCCAGGCAGGCACCGCTCTTCTGGAGCGAGGACTGCTGCTGCTGCTGCTGCAACACTGTTGTTGTTCATCGCCGTCGCTGTCGTTGCTGTAGCGGGAATCGGTAATGGCACGAGCGCATCGCTGCTTTGGTGGTGGGGGCTCTGGCTAAGCGCCGTGGTGTGAATCATCGACATCTTCTCCATGTGGGTCGACAAGTAGCCTGAATCGCTACTCGCAGGGGATGGAGCGCCGGTAGCCCAGTTGTGCTCACTCTTGATCGCAAATGGCTCGAGGTCGAGCGTTCGCTTCACCGGCGACGCAGCAGTATGCGAATGGTGATGGTGGCTGGCACTGGTAGCACCAGCTGAACCGCGTTCCAGACTCTCAGCTCGTTGAAACAAATCGTCGATGCGCAGTCCGCCCACCGTCGCGAGCGTGACTGGCGCCGTTTCGGAGATGTCAAAGCAGTCCAAGCCCGAGACACCGGCCATCATGTCTTGGTCGCCGTCCAAACCTCCACAACCACTGGTGGGCTCGCCACCAAAGCTCAAGCTGCGCTGCGAGCGGAAGGACGACGTCGACGGCGGACCATTGTCTCCACCAAAACCGTCGATCGCATCCGAGCCTTCCACGTCCGACGAGTCGCAGTCCGCGAGCACCGAGAGGATGTCGCTGTCAATCGCTTGGTCGCTGCTGGGCGAGTCGGAGGCGATGGACGACGACCAGTCGTACGAGTGGCGGTGGCCGGAGTAGGTTCCGTCAAGCGACTGCGTCGTGTTCGCGTTGCTGCTGTTACTGCTCAGTGGCATGATGATCGACGCGTGGGTGCTGGACACGAACGAGTCGCTCACGCTGCGCGGTGGCTTCACGTCGTTGAACGTAAGGAATCCGCTGCTATTGCTGCTCGTAATCTCAGACAACGTCTCGGACTTGGAACGGCTCTTGACTCGACGGGTGGTCGTGGTCGTCGACACTGCGGCTTTCGCGCGTGGCGTGGAAGACGTGCGGCTCTTGCGCGTTGTCTGCGGCCGGGATGTGCATGTGCTGCTAGTCGTGGTGGTACTGCCGGACGTGGACGTCTGCTTTGTGAGGGCAGGAGCTACAAACACACAATGCAGCCAAGAGAGGATAGATAGCAATGTGAATCATTAAAAGTCGACGGGTCGTGGTACTCTAATGAGTGAGGCACGCTCACCACTCGTGCTGGAGAACGATACGGGCATCGAGTTCGACCGCGAGCGAAGGTTCTGGCGTTTAGCAGGCGTCTTGCTGGAGCCCGAAGTGGCAGCCGATAGCAGCTGCTCCGTGAGCGAGCGCGGCCCCGTGAGCAGCTCCGACGCTGCATCCGCGATCCCTGACGAGCCCAGATCGAAGGAAATTGGCGACATTACGCCTTGAAAGACAGTGCAGACCATTAGTCACGAAGGCTGGTGGTTGATAGCAAATTCATATTACGCCGAGCAAAGGAGCCTACCTTCCATTGTCGCGGGGCGAATGGTGACGGTGCGCGGTTGGCTCTGCGGCGGGCGAGAGTTCGAGTTCCTGCTGCGCGCTGACTGGTGAAGCGGCAAAAAGAAGCTGCCGAGCTGGTTGTTTGGTGCGTTAGTGCCGGCCTCACCTTGCTGCCGGTGCTTGAGCCGCTGGTGCTGGGTCAGTGAGCCTTCCGAGCCATACGCCTTGGCAAAATAGGAGCATTGTCAGCCACGCTAGGCACACATATTTATCATTCAGACATTCATTGCGAGGCATCGTCGTACCTTGGGACAGCCAGGGTAGTTGCAGCTGAACTTGCGGTCGATCTGCGCCGCAGTGCGCCGGCGGCGCTTCTTCCCCGTGCTCGAGGGCGGCACGGGGCTTCGGGGCGTCGCGGCCGCCGACGACGTGTCGGTCCCTGGTGTCGTGAACGTGGACGAGCTCATGGAGCTGCTCTCCTTGGGCTTGGGCGACTCGGGCAGGTTCTCCGTCTGGATTTTGAGCTGTTCATGAGTTGTTTTTTGTTTCACATTACTATATCAGTACAATGGCATTCTCAGCAAGGACTCATGGATTCGATCCGCAGCCACTCACATCCTGCGCGGCTTTGAATTTCGCTAACGTCGACGTCGCGGCACCCAGTTGCAAACACTGCTGCTGACCTGACAGCGTGGCGGATTTCTTCATCTCATCTTCGTCCCAGATGCTCTGGATGAGGCTCTTGCCCGCATTGTGTGACGCACTAGCGTTCGCTGGCGGCTTCTTCTTCCTCGTAGGCGAGCGCTTGCATGCGCGCCCGCTGCTGTTGCTGGTCGCGTCGAGGCTCATATCCGAGTCGCTCGGGACGGTGATCGTGATGCCGGTGGTGATACACAGCGCTGTTGTCATTGGCGGCGGGGCTGTGCTCTGAGACGCCTCGTCTCGTCGCTCGTTCGCAGCCGTGAGCATGGGCGACCACTGCGTCGCAGAGTCCTTCGTGTGTGCCATGCGATTCGCCACACGAGTTTGTTCTTGCTGGCGTCCAACAGACGCGCATACGCACGCACAAACACACACGCACAGTCTGTCAGTCACGATGGCAGCACTCGTACGCATGTTCATACTCGTAGAGATCGAGAGATACACACGAGGCGTCGCTCGTGTGTCCAAATGAGCTGCTCGACCTTTCGGCGGCGCCAGCTGCGACGCGAGAACGCAAGTGCTCCACGTTGAACAGCGCAAACAAAATACGCACGCACAAACACACAACAAGCAAACAAACAAGCAAGCAAGTGTTTGCTTCTTGTTGTGAACAAGGCAACTTGTTCACAACCCACGCAGGCGTACCTTGTTGAGCGCGCGTTTGAGCGAGAGTGCGAGTGAGCGCAAGCACAACGCTAGCAGGAAGCAAGCAGGAAGCGCAAAAAGAAAGAACGAAGAACAGGGATTTGGATCCTTTTCGGGACTGGCGTGGCGGAAGAAGGGGAGGAGCGGCCGTACGGTACGGGCAGCGAGCGGCGCGGACCAAAAGGACTGTTCCAGATCAACAGCTTGTGCGGAGACAAGCAGTCCTTCTTCTGTTTTGCGTTGGTGGTTGCTGGTTGCTTGCTTGATTGTGGCTTGTTTGTGGCGACAACGTTTTGCTTGGTGCGTGTTGAGATTGTTCTCGCGTGCAAGGCTGCCTGGTGCCCCAATTGTTCTTTTTTATGGGGCCACGCTAATACAAACTTCAAGTGCCGCGAGTGGCAGTATTATCAGGCCAAACGACAATCGTCGCGACGAGTCCCGCGGAACCCGGATTATTTTGAAGTTACGTTTTCTCAGGTGCGGATGCTTCAGCAGCGTACCCCGCACATAACCTCCTCGCTCCTGCATTCTGCATCCACGATGGCAGCGTGTGGCGTCTCCCAAATGATGAGATGGCTCTGTTCCCACAGAGCATCATCCCAGAACGACCGGCACACACGACGACGGATACGAATGCAGCAATCAGCCTCGAGCGAAACTTCCACGAGCCGCACACGCGCGACCGCCCATCCACAAACCCATGCGTGTGCCTTTTCGTTTCTGGATTAGCAACCAGCAACACACGACCATTCGCTCTGCTCACCTAAAGCAGCAACCAAGACAAGCACTTGTGCCTGCCTTGTTTTGGTGGCTTGCTTGTTTGGTGGCTGAAGCAACTGTGCAAGCAAACCCAGATGTTCGCACCGCTTCGACGACGGTGTGTACAGTGCGCGAAGTGCTTCAGACGGCTCCCCTTACTCTCAGGCTGCCTCTTGTTCTTTTTCGATGTCAAGTCAAGTGTCGAGACGTTTCCGTGTGTCGCTTGACGACTTTTTGAATTTCCCCCAAACCCAACGCCAACTGTTGTTGCTACAAACCTTCTTAGAGTTTCTTTCGCGTTTCCCTTGCTTCAAGCAAATGCGTGTGTGTCCAGTCAGGCGCAAAACAAGTCCTACGAATGCTCACTCAGCAAGCGTCCTGTGCTCACGCAACACAAGTTGCATCTCGTCACTTCGGCAAGCATCGTGAATGCGGAAGCGAGCACGCTAAAAGTAAGCCACGTCAGTCGTCGTCCTACACACTTGCATTGCGATGGAACCTCACTCTGTTTGATTTAGTCTTGTTCTTGATGGGGGATCCATCCATCCATCCATCCATTCAATCGTTCATTCATTCGTGCCCATGTCAGATAGAGAGACCGTGCGTGCACATCGTGCGTCTTGTGCATTCACTTCGCATTCAACAGTGCCTTTCGCTTCCTCCTTCTGTTCGAACTGCAAGTCTTGCTGAACTGCTTGTATTGCGCTTGCTCTCTCCCGCTTGCTTGCTTATGTGCAAGCGGCCTTGCTTGCGCGCGTCACTTCGTGCGTACGGGACGAGGACCTCCATCCCATCGGCATTAGCCATCTATTTCCACACTTGGTGGACTAAGAATAGCTTTTCTCCCGCGTCCCTTTCTCTTCTATGCATGTGCGGTTCCATGCTGTGCCTGTGTATGCGCCACCAGCACGTGCACGACCCCACGTGCGCCGAATTGAATGAAGCGCGAGATCGTCGCCGTGGATGCGGCGCTCGCGGCGCGCGAGTTCGCTCACGCAGACGAAAACGAGAGCGAAGCCGTGGCGCTCGCGCTCGTGGAGCTGCTCTTCGTGGACACGAACGCGCAGTATGAGCAGCACCGACTGGCGCGCCGGACGATGCAGCGGCTCGCCGACCACCTCGCGGGTAACGTCGTTGACGCAATCTTCGCCGCGGTGCTGCAGAGCGAGACAACACCCATAGAAGGCGCGACCTTCTATAGTGAGGCGTCCCCCCACGGGAGTACACAGGACCGCCATGCAGTGCGCGCGCTGCCGCACCGTTCGCCCGACCGTGACGGACGGAGCTCTCCAGACAAACTGGTGTCTAGTAGTGGAGGTGTGTCGTCGCCGTCGCGCGCCGACTCGCGAAGCAGCAGTTCACCAGAGAAGCTCGCAATAGGCGGTAATGTGAGTCCCCTCGTCCGTCCGAGGCGGAAAGTGGCCGAGAGAGGTAACGTGGCTGCTAGCTTGAGGCTCTTGTTCATATTGGTTCAATCTGGACTGTTTGCTAAGCGTAGTGTGCGTATCTGTGGCTCTCTCTGCTGGCAATGGCAGCACCAATAGAACACGCGGCGAGCCACCTGGCGATCTCAGACGTCCTAGAGCTTCCCATCGAGGACGACGAGCCGCCCGTACGTTGCAAAATGACAGCGCCGCATACAATTTCGTGCTACTAACGCCAGTCCTAATGTTTCCATAGGACACCAAGGCGTGGCGGTCGCAGTGCTTGAGGGAGCTCACGGTCGCGTCCAAGAAGCCGTCGTTCTCCAAGTGGGCGACGGTCGCGCGTGCCTTTGCGCCGCAGTCATCTTCCGATACAAAACTGTCGATGGCGGTGGAAATCGTCGAGAGTGCGCCACCACTGCTGCTCCAGGAGCTCCAGGGGAATAGCGCACTGTCAGTCTCCGAATCGACCGCTAGTATCAAGATGAAGACGAACATCGACAGCTTCTCGCACGTTGCCGATGTGCTGTCAGCGTCGTCCATAGCATTCGACTATAGTGGTGACGACCATTATCCTTCGCAATATTCTAGTCGAAACCACTTGTCGCAGCTCACACGGGACAGCACGGCGGGCTCTTCGATGCAGCTTGCGACTGCAAAGTCTGCTTCGATTGCGGACAGCAAGAAGGATAAGAGCACGGGCGTCATGACGGCCAAGAAGCAGAAGAAGAAGAGCAACGGCGCATTGCACCTGAACGACAAGCTGTCGAGAAAGCGAAGCGTCATGGGTAGCAACAATAGCAGCGGTGGGACCACTGGCGCAGCACATGGCAACAAGCTGCTGTGGAAATACGAACGCGACGGCAGTAGCTCGCACCCATTCACGCCCGAGGTCTCGGATTTCCATGCGACAGCGTTGCCGTCGACGATCCAACTGTCGAGTGGCGTCGTGCTCTCGCAGGGCGAGTCACTCGTCGAAGGCCCCACGCGAATCGAGAGCCCCAACACGATGTCCAGGAAGCGCTTTGATGTAAGCTTCACCGTTCTAATGACTCTGGTGGTTGATAGCCACCATTGTCAAGATGCTGACAATGTACGTTTATGATGCACAGCTACACCAGCGCCTTGCGGCCGATCTGATGCTGCACTGGTCTGAGTGGGATGGAGCCATGTCATCTCCATCGAGTGCCAGCTCGCCTTCGATGTACTCCCATCACAACCGCCATAGTCATCACAGTGATCCGTACCTGAAGCCGTACGAAGAGGTGCCAGCTGAGCCGATCCCAGCACCACCGCACCTCTCGCCAATCTCGGCTTCGACACTTGCGATCCCGCGAACGGTGAGCTTGTCGCTATAGTAGCTCTCGGAACTCTTGATGTTGAATGACTAACAAGCATTGATGCTTGAACCACAGCACCTCGCACAGTCGCTGTCTGCACCCGCACTACGCGTGCGATCGCCTACAAACAGCAAGAAAGGGGTACTGCCGCTATCCAATGGCTTCAGCTCGACAGCAGCGACAACCAGTCCAGCGAACAGCAGCTTGCATGCTGATCTCCCGAGCAAACACCGGCCACGAACAGCTCTTCTCATGGGGACACCAGCGCTCACGAGCAAGATCAAGCCATGGCATGCGCGAGGCGGCTCGGCGGGACCCGCCACGTCAGCAGCCAATAAGAATGCGCCCGCGACTGCGAAATACCTACGCGAGTTTCCAAAGCCGCAGCCTGGGGTCGTGAGGCTCAGCCAAGTGGACGACAGCCAGCGGCTCGCGTGGATCTCATCCTGACCCGTGGAGGCTGAAGAACACTGGAAGAGTGAGGAAAATCCGAGTCACTTGGTAAGCAATGGATCGTTGTTTACAAACACCGCTTCGTTCTTTATTTGAAAAGTGTTCCATCTGATCTCAAAACGAAAGCAAAGGGGTGGACAACAGAAGGAGGTAGGTTGTATACACTCTGGTGGTGCATGATCCCATGATCTGATTCACGGCTTTCAAGACAAGACACGAAGACGTACCTCGTGAGAACGCACTGCACGAGATCCCACATGGGCGCTTGCATACAGAGCATCCGCTAGAGCATGGCCAATGACGCAGAGTAGCAAACGCTTATGTGCGATTTTGCCGTTTTTAACTATCGAAGTACGGCCTCCCGGTTGTTGTGCCACAGGTACGCCGCCCCAAACATCAGGATCGGGCCGATGAGTAGGCCCAGACGTACTGGTTACGCGTCAGCTGAACGTACGCCAATACGGCGGTCGAAGCCAACGACGAGGACGAATTCCGACGGAGACCAAGGCGGCGATGATGAGTTCTCTCTTGCTCAACTCGGGTATCCTCCACAGCGGTCTGCCCATGGCCACGAGATCCTACCAGGTGTCTTCGTCAGTCGTGGTTCGGGAGGTCGCCAGGTTCTGGTTGAACCGCGCCCTGGTGGTGGTGCTGCGACCGTGTTGATTCTCATACGCGTGCCATTAGCCCGTGAGGTGGACGCCCATGGTCTACATTAGCACAAACAGCGACAAGAGCTTCATTCTCGCCGGTCGCCGCGTCGAACGAGGGTTCGGTGACAACGCGAGGTTTGTCGCAGGGTGGCCCACTTCGCAATGTGGTACACCATGTGGTCAACTGTCGGAATGTTGATCACTTTCTAGAAGGACGCAACTCACGGCAACTTGAAGTGGTAGAATGACGATCTTCTGGTTCGACATTCTAGAAGGTGACCTGCACAGTGATTTTCATACAAGAGAGAAGCGAGTGGACGCGCTGTGCATTTGAGTAAGTCAGAGAGAGAGAGAGAGAAAGAGAGCAGTGCACCTAACTACAGCAATTCACTTTCCATTTTACGCTGCAAGTGATACATTAACACCAGCACCTCCAGCATCCTGCTGTAGCCTTTGTTAAAAGGTTCACGATGTCGGACTTGGAAGAATCGACGAAGACGACTAAGATGCCATTGGCGTTATTCCCATGGAATCTCCTGGCGATCGTCTCGTTCGCGAGGTTTAGCGCATGTCCCCATACGCGGAAGAAGCTTTGGCGGTCGTACTCGCGCGCGCTTCGTCGACGGTGAGCACGAGCACTCGCTTCGTGTCTTCTCCCAAGCTAGCGGCGGCTGCGTTCAAAGCCTGCGACGCAGTAGGAAAAGTCCACATGCTACCAGCGATTTTAGACTGGAGCTAGTTAGAAATGGAGATTCATGGAGGTACAGTGCTGGCCAATGCTATGGGGACACACACTTTTTTGTAATTTTGTTATCAGTACTCGCCGTTTGAGGCTGAAAATTGGGCAGAATGAAGCTTAGAAAACGCGTTCTGGTAGTGCTATCCGTTTGTTGAGCAGCAC